>BQNB010125222.1:0-19804 GCA_026074375.1 Tanacetum coccineum | reverse complement strand
CCACAAGGACTATTTTTGCAATTCTCTCTTTTCTATTATTATTATTATTATATTATATTATTATTTATTTTTTTTATTTTTTTTATTTCGGTTTCAGTTTACGAGCAATAATAAAAAAAATCTTTAAAAAAATTTATAATTTTTTTTATTTCGGTTTCAGTTTACGAGGAATAATAAATAAATAAAAAATTAATATTTAAATTTTTTTTATTTCGGTTTCAGTTTACGCGCAATAATAATAAATTAATTTTATAAAAATTAATTTTTTTTATTTCGGTTTCAGTTTACGAGCAATAATCAAAAAATCTTTAAAAAAAATTTTAATTTTTTTTATTTCGGTTTCAGTTTACGAGCAATAATAAAAAAAAATTAAAAAATTTTAAATTTTTTTATACAAAGCAATTTAAAAAAGAAAATTAAAAAAAAATAATTTTTTTTTCTTATTTCGGTTTCAGTTTATGTGCAATAATAAATAAATAAAAAATAAAAAAATTTAATTTTTTTTATTTCGGTTTCAGTTTATGAGCAATAATAATAAAAAAAAATTAAAATTTTACTTTTTTTTATTTCTGTTTCAGTTTAAAGAAATTTTTTTTTATTTTCTTTTTAAAATGCAATCTTTAAAAAAAATTAAAATTTTTAAAATTTTTTATTATTATTGCTCGTAAACTGAAACCGAAATAAGTTTTTTGTGAGTAATCGAGTATGATTTTGGGTTTTTGTGTGATACCTGTGTTGATGATAATCGTCCTCTTTTTATAGGCCTAGCAGGCCCTAGGGTTTCCTTATCTTTCGGCTCAAGACGTGTCCGATGTCTTCGAGATTTGGTCTTATCTTAACCTTATTCAAATAAGTAAAGTATATCTCTTATTTAAGTAGGTTATCCTTTCTTAAAGATAAGGTTAGGGTGTCATTGCCTTCTGGGCTGGACACAACCTGGTTGTGTGGGCTCGCTACGCCTTCTAAGCTAGGGGCCATGTAGCCACAATTGCCGTTCAAAAAAAATATTTCATAAAAACAAAGAAAAATGAATAATTAATCATGTTTTAACTATACCTTCCATTTTGCATCCTTAAAAAGTGAACTATTCCCGTTAGCCAAATCATCAAGTTGATCTAGCTCTTTCTTTACACCAACTATATCATCTTCAAGCATTCATCAGCATCAGCATTAAACAAACAATTGCGATTCCTCGCATCACAAACAAATTCTTTCCATATGGACTTACTACTAGTCAGGGTTCTTTCATTGCCCAATATCCAGAGACTATGTCTGGGTAGATATGAAATAAAGTACAAGTCAGATGTAATTTTCATAAGAGTGACTATTTTAAAGATCAATTGTTAATTAGGTAAGAGAAGTCTATACCGTGCTCTCGTCAGTGCAACGTTGGTCCTTTGAAGGCTAGATTGAAAACCAACAGATCCTCGGCTATTAGATCTTACTGTAGATAAATTAATGATATCTTGTCTCCAACCTGAAACCCCGTCAATAGACTTCACCTCTACTGAAAATCCATCAAGTTTCTCGTACTGGTGAGTAATTTTTTCTTGAATTGTTACAACTTGAGAAGCATAGGGAGATACCACGCCGACGCTAAGCTTTTGGTTGGTATTGTTGCAGGCTATAAACGTGAAAAAAAGAAATCAAATTCTAGTCCAACTTGACCATGCGGATATAGATGTTGATTTTCAAAGAAATGGAAAGCAAAAATAATACAGCTAAAGTGACAAAATTTGCGAACACACCAAATTGAGAAAGCTTTTACAACGGCAAGTGTAACCAATATGTTTACCTTGTGGTATATCCTATATCATAACACGGGTTCGATTCTTGGATCGGGCTAGTTTTTAGAGAGAGAAACACTAGAGAGAAAATGTCTAGAGAGAGAAAATGTTTTCTTTTGTAAAATGAATTATGACTAGCTTATCTCTTCCAAAGTTGGAAGAGACTATATATAGTACTTACAATATACCGGGTATTTGAACCCGACTTAAAACCGAAAAACGTACTATTAACTATTAAACTACGAGCTATATAAAACAGTAAAATACACGGGGTGACCGAGTCTTTTTCTAATATCTAACAATCTCCCCCTAAGGGAGGTCACCCTGAAAATGCCAAACTTTATTACTTCCGTCATTAGCTCGAGGACATTTAATATCTTGAACGTTTGGTGTAGAGATCTTTTGATTTATCTTACACATGTCTTTGACTGTGATCTTGAGCTTTCTTGAGATCATTGCGCAAACATAATCTTACATAATCGTCTTGTAATGGTTCGCCATCTTGTGCACTTGTGAATGAATACTTGACATCAGATTTTGCGGAAGCTTTGACACCTTTATGAGGTCTTTCATAACATCATAACAAGTGTAGGTCGTGTCTGAGCATTTGGTTATTGACTTGACATCTTAAGAACTGGGACTTTCCATCTCTATCTCCATCTTTAAGATATCCTGTAATGAAACAGTTAGTACTAAAGAGAAAATTGATTTGAAAAGACAGTCTAAGTGTTTCTTATAAAAGACTTTTGTAACACTTCGAAAGTTTTGATTGTTTGTCAAATGATGAATAACCGTCAATTCTTATACTAACAATTTGATTCACAACAGAGACGCACATTGATTCTTTTCCAGTTGACACAGAAGAGTTTAGGAATTCTTGTAGAATCGCACAGACCACCTACCAAGAGCTTAGTTTTATGTTGGCTCTAGCAGGATTCCATCTTCAATTGAGAAAAACTATAGTTTCAACCTCGGATAGTCATGGCAATATCACAAGGAGAATGCCTAGGACACTTATGATGGACTTGTTTTTCACAGTGTGTGAAAGACAAGATTTTAGGATATGTCCTAACGAGATTAACTGACGATCTCTAGGCTCGAGACTCATTAGTGCGTTTTGGTTTTAAATTATCGTGAGGCTGGACAGACTGCCACCGTTTTCAAGCATCAACTAGACGTCGAGTGAGAAAGTCAATAGATAACGTGTTTTATCTCCGTGAGAAAGTCTGATGCATCTGCGTCCAAACAACACCCATCTTTCATGTATCCTTTGTATATACTAAAAAAAAAAAAAAAAAAAAAAAAAAAGAATAATATAAATATATATATAATATATATATATATTATAAAGAAAATATATATATATATATGTATATATATGTCCACAATCATCATAAAATACTAAACATCTTTTAAGTCTTTTGGAGTTACTAAAATGGTTTTGGCAATTACTTCAAATTGCAACCGCGGTTTTAATGTCTGCTCAATGGATAACTTTATAACCATAGCTTTGTGGAGTAAAAAGTACAACAATGATGCTTATTGGGATATTCGCCTGCACTTTTCATCTCAATCAACCGACTCAAGCTCTTTCAATATACACACCCACCGTGTCGTGTGGCATGAGGGGGAAGTGAATGTGAAAATATCCAAGGGATATAAAAGAACTGGGTGGTGTATATAAAAAGTCAAATCTTATATGGTTTGTTGGTATTCAAATGGGTTAATGTTTGAAGGGGAAGTTAATTAACTTTTAACTCGAAGGTCCAAAGTTATCTAGTGTTGTAAAGTTTAGGGTGTAAAAAAAAAAAAAAAAAAAAAAAAAAAAAAAACCATACTATTGTTTCCTAGCCTTATTAAACTATAGGGACTATGTTGGCCAAATGCCTAATATTAGAAATGCCCTAGAAAAATAAAACAAGAAAATAAAAGAATAAGGGAAACCCAAGGAACCAAATCGCCAAGTTTTAACATATGTGTATAAATGTTGCGGCGGGGTTGCGTTTTTAGTCAAAACATTCAAATAGTCAAAACACAAACACACACACACACACTCGCAAACCGCCGCCAAGAACGAAATCAAATATCGCCAATTTGCAGCTTTTCTTACTAAGGTAATCTTCGAACCTCAATCTATATCATATATTCAATGTGTATATCAAAGAAATCGATCTAAAACACATCACAAGTTGTAGAAAATTAGATATAGGGTCGTTCTAAGAAAATTCGAGTTACAAATGTATGTTGTAAAGTGTTGTTCTGCTTGCTAGGGAATTGTACATTAGGTACTAATAAATGTGTTTGATGGAGTTGTTTTTTTATCTCTAACAAAAACAATGAAATTTGCCCAATTCTCTTAGTGCGGGTTCGTGTTATTCAATTACGCTTGTTGATCATTTTGTGTTATTAATATTTATTTATAAATGACTCAACCCGCTGGTTACTTTAACGGCGGGTTGCCATTCCAGCGGGTTGCCCAAAACATCATTTTGCTCACAACAGCGGGTTGCCCAAAGGCGGGTTGCCCAAAGGCGGGTTGCCCAAAAGGCGGGTTGACCAAAAGGCGGGTTGACCAAAAGGCGGGTTTGACCAAAAGTAGTGTTGCCCAAAGGTGGGGGATGCCCAAAGGCGGGTTGCCCAAAGGCGGGTTGCCCAAAGGCGGGTTGCCCAAAGGCGGGTTGCCTCCAAAGGCGGGTTGACCAAAGCGGGATTGTACCAACGCGGGTGCCATATTCTCTTTTATTTTTGTATCCACCGGTAACCGCCGTGTCTCGGCGGTTTGGTTTGAATATGTTATATATTCCACGGGCGGTTTGCTCAATTCGCTTTTTTGTAACGGCGAGTTGCAATCTGCCAAGCGGCGGTTTGGGCTAAATTTCAGTATTTTGTCCCCATTGGTGCCCAATCATAAAATGCCCCAGTATGCTTATCTAAATCCCAACAGGGCTTAATTAATAGTTATTCGATCCTGTTTGATAACTGAAAATAGATCTAAATCAAACCAAAGAATTGACAACCGTGGTTAATCAATCACGGCTGTTACATGAGTTTAAATCAAAGCTAATGTTTTTCTCGTCAACTTCGTTTCTAATGCACTGTTTACTTCTTCTGATAAATCACTTTTGGCAGAATTCGATGGAAACAAATTGTTTTCCTCGCTCAAAAAAAAAAACAAACTCGCAACAAGAGACTGATGAGCAATTGTACCAAACGCTCTCAGTGGTTAACTATCGGGAAAAGCAACCTCCTATTCAATGCACAAAAGATCCAAAAGAATCCCATCTTTCAGATATCTGTGGACATTCTGAAGAATACCAACTTCTTCCAAGCGTTGACTGCATCTGCAAATGTTCCTGCTATCTACCCTGCAACAGTTCTGGAAACAAGTCATATAATGAGAAGACTGGGTGTTTTATAGCTGTCAACTTGATGAAACAATTGTTCGAACCTAAGTGCTGATCTTCTTAAAAAAGTGCATTAGAGATCACTCCCTTTCCTAGTCAACCAACTCAAACTCACGCCATTTGAATTACCTTCCGACTGGTGACAACGGTGCTAGATTTTTGTTAATAGAGTCTGGGATAGTCCTGAACCTAAAATAATTTGTCTCCAGTATACGGACAATTATGTGTATCAAACCTTGGGGGGGCAATTCATCCCTGCTCAACCAGTGCCTGGACGAGTAAAGAGACTCTGGCAGTGACATACACCATACAGATAGGCCCAGTTCTACAAAATGCAGTTTTTTGGAGTAATCGTACACTGACACGCCAAAATACTAATATTGATCATGCAGAGCTCAATATGGGAAAGTTAACTCAAGGGATCCAGACCTACTTCTCCTCAACAAAGCCAGTCACCTGAAGACCCAATAGAAAAAACCAACTCCCTCCTGATGCATCCCTTATGGAACGATTTTTCCAAAGTAATATTCAATTACTTGGCAAGAAATAACAACATCCTCTCGTCCTGATTCTGCTATTCACTACACTGGCGATGATTTATTCTTAGGGAAATCTAAGTGTTTGTCCCCTAAAGGTGAAGACAGTTGAAGTGTTTGGAATGGCAATCCCCGATCCCCTTATAACTGAACCATCCAACAATCCCCTTTTTATCCCAACTATCTGAAAATGGTTTTGCCTGCGAAATACCAAGAAAACTCCTCGAGAAAGTGCAAGCGGGCAACCAGCAACAAAGCGTGCTACACCCAAAAAGCCGACAACCACCACACCAGTCAAACAAACCAAGCCAGCTCCTCCACCTACAAAGAAACCTTCCAAGCGCAAGCTTCCTCCCAAAAAGTGAGGAAAGGGAAAAGCTGACTTTTCAAACTGTTGACGAAGATGAAAGAAGACGACAAGAAACTATTCTCCTCACCGAAGAAGGTAATGGATCCTGATCTCGAACTAGCTATGAAGTTGAGTTTGTAAAACGCCTCAGAAAAGGGAGACGGAGAAGGTGAATGATGGCAGTACCTGGAACGAGCTATCAAGCCTTAGCTAGATCCTGCCCTTCGCCACAATGGGGCAACCAGGTTAGAGGATAACGATCATGGAACCAGGTTCAAAGCAACTCCGAAACTGCAAGAAGTGGTAGGGAAGGGAAAGGCCGTTGTTACTGAAAAACAAGTAACACATTCCCTGGTCAATCTGTCTAAGAAGAAAAGAACTAATGAACAGTTTTGTATTGCCATCATTTGATCAAACTCCTCCTGATTTCAACAACGGTTCCCGGAATCTTCTCAACCTGAAGAAAGATACCTCAAAGAAAGTGTCCATGAATCGTCATCAACATCTAAAATTTCAGGAAAGAACTGAAAGTGTTACAGAATCTTGTACTTAGTCCTAAAGGTGACAAAGTCCAAGTGATGTAATCTCTGTCTACCGTAACATCAGGAGTAAGCATTCGCTGTATCTGACCCTGAAGAAAGCTCAACTGGCTCATGCTTGGACCTCACCCTGAAGGGTCCCCCCCATGAAAGAAGACCAGACTGATCAGACCTCTGGAAAATTACATGTGTCTCTTGCTGGACCAAACACCTGAGTACAAGAGAAGAATTCATTGCAAACATCAAGCCTACCCAAAGGTTCATGAAAACCTGAAGTTCAAAAACAGGCGAACGTGTCATCAATGAAAAACCAGAAAGTCATTCTGGCTCTATGTCCACCCTGAAAAAATCTCGATGACCACTGTTACTTGGGGATCAAATTCTTCAAGACCAACCAACAGAAAGTTGATCAGGAAAATCTAAGCTAAGAGAGGAGTTTGATTCCAATATACCTGATTTCTATCATCAGTACCATTAACTTCACCCCTCCCTTGAATGGCTCCATTCACTAAAACGACACTATCTTCAAAAACCATCACTACTGGTGTCACATCCTCCACCAAACATCAACTGTAACTGAAGCTAACAACAATCACACCACATCTCTTCCTGAAAACACTCCCATTCATCGCCCCTTCAGCTTAAAGTAGTAGCAAAATTGGAACAAGAGAGTCGAAGTAAGAAGACTGATGTATAGGCATCAAAAATGATCCCAAGTCCTACGTCTGTTAATAATTATTAGGAACGAAACTTGATGATGGCTCTCCTTTAAGGTTTCTTGAACGACACACTGCCTGATTTAAACGAGAATACTTCTGGTTGCCTGGCCCATAGTCCTGTCAAGAATCAGGAATCTGAAAAGACTCCGAAGAGAGTATAAAAACCAAAAAGGAACAAGATGAGGAGAAACAAGAATACAGACTTACTCCATCAGGTCAACTGATTAAAGTTGATCTTGAGAATTTAGATTCATAAAAGTGCCTCTCTATCAGACACATGAATAATGAAGAAGTCTGCCAACAAAAACAATAGCCAACCTACCGTCTATACCAAGCTCTCATGGAAGCTTAATAGCGGATGAAACGCAATGAGATAAGGAAGGTTGCCTGACCAAGTAAAAGACCACAAGAGGAAAACTTGAAATGATGATGAATAAGACGTGAATGATGAATACAGGCCTTCAGCTGGATCAAACCAGGGAGGTCTACAAAGAAAAGGCGATCTGATTCTGCCGCATTCTGGTTCCAGCTAATCCCCCTCCGAAAGATGATGACCCAAAGTCCAAAAGCCAAGGGAGTCCTGAATGCATCTGCGTCGAAACAACAACCCATCTTATCTCCATCAATTGGGATGGCAGACCTTTTTTATAAAATTTTCTTTTGTCATTTAGTGTCTAGGAAAAATATAAAATTTAGTATAGGCTTTATTTTTCTTAAATTTCAGTTTTAGACCCGTTTTACCGGGTGCGTTTTACCGTTTCTTTTCGTTTTACATTCAAACGACCTCCGTTTTAGTTCTAGTTTTCTTTATTTTTCAAGTTAAGTTAATTAGAATTTAATTTTGATTTTTAATTTAATTTAGCATTTATTTTTCTTAATTTTTAATATTTAGGTTTCCCGATACCTTATTCTGTTCCCCGTATTTAATTTAGATTTAATTTTAGGATTTCCCTATAACTAATTTTGTTTCCCGTAGTTTTTAAGATCCCTATTTCCTATATTTGTTTCCCGTAGATTAAATTAGATTTTATTTAATTAATTTTAGTTGTAATTATATCAGTGTTCATATCATATATTCTCCATCAGTCAATTTCTCTTCAAACCAGGATAATTTTCAATTGCAGCCTCGTTGGGACATACGACCCGGGAATATCTCTTCCGGAATCTTTTTATCATTGATTCTTATATATTTAATCTCTTTGTGTAGATTTTGACCTTTTGCCTTGGTTAAGGGCATTTGGTTGAGATTTGCATTTGAGTTGTTATATATATATATACTATCAGACGAATCAGGTGACAAAGAGCGAAAAATTGCATTATCCATTTCTAAGCTCAAAGCCGCTCGTTACCTAGACTTTGGCCTTGAAGAATTAGTTCCTTCGTTGTGGGTTGAGAGTGAACGCGAATATGACATCAGTGCGGTCTATGGCATCACTCACTGGTGGTTTAGGAGGAAGGAATTCTATATCAACAAACACAGTGAGTTCTCTGATCGTGAAGCAGTCAGATCGCACATGCGAATTCTCAGTATAGTCAGTGTCAAAGTGTTTGAAAAATATGGATATAACTACCTCAGAGAGATCATTCTTCGCCGAGCTGATTACCAAGAATACAAGATCTCGGAAAAGGATTTCAAAAATCTTCATCCAAACGATTTTGAAGATCTGTTCCTTCTCAATATCCAAGAAAAGCTCAACCATCTGCCCAAGACAGACAAGACTAGTCTTCACACTGCCGTCAACATGTGGATAAGAAACCTGGTGATCAGGAATCGTGTGGGAGACTTGCAACTCGGGATTGAAAGCTATCAAACAAAGGTCAACCTTGAACGTCCTAATTGGGATGCAGCCGACTATTACTTCAAAGAAGACTATACGATCGTCCCCAAGCCAAGAGCAGTTGTCTACAGAGACAGAAATAATCAAAGAAAGCTGATGAGGCTGAATGAGCTTCACAAGTTTAGTGATGGGACGTTGACAAGAGTCATGGAAAAGCTGGACCAAATGGTTAAAGACTTTCATCTGTTCGAGTACAATAAGGGCATGGAGACCAGGAAGTGGTCAGAGGATGACAAGAGAAGAAGCAAAGACTTCATCACAGCTATCGAGAAAAGACTACAGATCAGAAGGATCTATCGAAGTCTGGAAAGCTTTGTTGGAGGAAGAGTAAGAGATATTGACTACAGGCTGATCAACAGAACAACGTGACGACATCGTCAGTACAATCAAAAGGTCAATCTTATTTCTTACTGTGAATAATATACCTTGTACATTAGTAGCTAGTTAATCTATTGATGGTTAGGTGTAGGAGTAATTTATATCCCTCAACGATTGAGGGGGAGCAGTTATACGTCTCTTACACGACTTGCGAATTAAGGCCACACTTTTCTCCCAAATTTTATAACATATTTAAATCAATTGATATCCAAAATGTCAAAGGGTTTAAAATTTTTGATAAGGGGAGAAAATGTGATTAAAATATGTGTATAATAATAACTGTGATTATTAGGACTCATATACTCCGCCCAAACGTGCTAAACAATTTCGAATACCGAAGCACATTTTGAGGGGGAGCGTTTTGAAAATCAAAAACGATCGAGGTACTAAACGCTTGGATATTTATATCATAAAGTGCCTTAATTGAATTTTCAATGGTTTTATGGAAAGGAGAACTGTACCAAAAGACTGACCATGCATTTTACTTAATTGGAGTTATAAGGTTGGTATGATTAGGTACTATTCCCGATGATCCAGCCAAAACCGGAGGGATCTACCCAGGGACAATCCACTAGTTAGTGTAGAAGTCCTTAGGTATGACATGAAAAAAGGAGTAAAAGTGAGAATAAGGGAAAAGTGCCGACTGAGATGGAGCTAGTACTGGAATAAACCCAACAAGGTTCTAGTCATGAAGTCTCGGTAAGCACTGAAGGGGTTGAAGAATTAAAAAGAATTGTAAAGATAAAGGGTGTAAAGAAAGAAGCCCTCCTTTCTCTTAGGCAGAAACCGGGTCAATTCATATGCTGTCAGAATCACTAAGATGATTGCTGACATTGAAGATCGTCATCATGGACCCAGTGATGCAAAGCACAACCCTCCCTAGCCACTCAGAATCTTTCAAAAGATTTCTGTTTCATTTCTCACGGAGACAAAACACGTTATCTATTGACTTTCTCACTCCGAGTTAGTTGATATTGAAAAGGTGGCAGTCTGCTCCAGCCTCCGATTACTAAAACCAAAATGCACTATTGAGTCTAGAGCCAAGAGATCGTCAGTTAATCTCGTTAGGACACATATCTAATTCTCTTGTCTTTCACACACTGTGGAAACAAGTCCATCTTAAGAGTCCTACGCATTATCCTTGTGATATTGCCAGAACATCCGAGTGAAACGATAGTTTTTCGAAATGAAGATGGAAATCCTGCTAGAGCCAATATCAAACAAGCTCTAGGTAGGTGACTTGTGCGATTCTGCAAGAATCAAACTTGTGTCAACTGGAAAGAAACAATGGTGCGATTCTGTGTGAATCAAACTTGTTCCAGTATAAGAATTGACGGTTATTCATCATTTGACAAACAATCAAAACTTTCGAAGTGTTACAAAAGTCTTTTACAAGAAACACTTAGACTGTCTTTTCAAATCAATTTTCTCTTTATTGCTAACTGTTTCATTACAGGATATCGTAAAGATGGAGATGGAAATGGAAATTTCCAGTTCCTGAGATGTCAAGTAAATAACCGATTGCTCAGACACGACCTACACTTGTTATGATGTTATGAAAGACCTCATAAAGGTGTCAAAGCTTCAGCCAACTCTGATTCAAGTATTCCATCACAAGTGCACAAATGCGAACCATTACAAGATGATGTAAGATTATGTTTGGGCAATGATCTCAAGAAAGCTCAAGATCACAGTCAAAGACATGTGTAAGATAAATCAAAAGATCTCTACACCAAACGTTCAAGATATTAAATGTCCACGAGCTAATGTCGGAAGTAATAAAGTTTGGCATTTTCAGGGTGACCTCCCTTAGGGGGAGATTGTTAGATTTTAGAAAAAGACTCGGTCACCCCGTGTATTTTACTGTTTTATATAGCTCGTAGTTTTATAGTTAATAGTGCATTTTTCGGTTTTTAGTCGGGTTCAAATACCCGGTATATTGTATGTACTATATATAGTCTCTTCCCACTTTGGAAGAGACAAGTTAGTCAAATAAACATTTACAAAGAAACACTCTCTCTCTCTAAACTATTCTCTCTCTAGTGTTTCTCTCTCTAAAAACTAGCCCGATCCAAGAATCGAACCCGTGTTATGATATAGGATATACCACAGTACTAACTATTACTAGCGGTACTAAGTATATAACTAACGGTACTAAGTTAGGAATGTATAATTCCCAACAATCCTCCCCTAAACATGATTGTTGAACTTGTTTAACTTCATGTTTCTTCGGTGTAGATTCCTTGAACTCCGTGGAGGATGTATTCAAACACTCTGACAAACCTTGATCTGATCTTAAAGTTTCTTTGACATCTTTTGCTATCCTTCTGCAACATATCTTCAATAACACGGCAACATCTTTACAGCAACAATCCAACTAAGTTGGCTTTGTAGTTTTCGGCAAACTACCAGCCATAAACGGATTTGATATTCCTTTACCAGTAGCCATTTGCTCTGGGATAGTCAACTCTTTATTTTAAAATATGGTGGGTTGATTACCATATAGTTTTTGGTAAACTGTCAACCATCAACGGAATTGACTTGTCTTTACCAAACATCGTTTCTTGGACTAGCCAATGCTTTATGCATAAACATGTGCATTAGATAAACCATATAGTTTTTAGCAAACTATCAGCTATCAATAGATTTGAGTAGTCTTTACCAAGAATTGTTTGATCCTAGACTAGCTAACCCTTAACCATGAAGCAAGGTAAGTTGAGAACCCTACAATTTTTGGTAAATTGTCACCATAAACGGATTTGAGAGTCCTTTAGCCACAAGCCTTTGCTTATGGACTAGCCAAGTTCTTATGCCTGATAAGCATGTGAACTGAAGATCCATTGTTGTGTTGAGTGCTTATAAACCAACACTCAGAAGTCCATCTATCTCCATCATAGTCTTCAGGGTCTACCTCTGCAATCTGCTTCTTGGCCAATCCAATCAGTTCCAAAGCATAGTAACTGTCTTCTTCAGTTTCTACTTCAACTTAAGCATTGTGACATCACATCTTTTTCAAAGTAACTTATTCTCTACAAGTCATATGAAAATGACCATTCCTTCATCATCATTAAGTTGTATCCTTAAAGAACTATGTAGCTTCCACTCACTATCTTCCAATTTGTTGTGCATTCCAAAACGCATCAGTTCCAACTTTGACTGATCAAGATTAATCAATCTCCCAAAGTATTTTGTCAAATCCTTCAGGTGTCTCATCTTGGTACCTGTTCATCACAAGTTGATATATAGCACATATGTCATCTCTATCAAGTATTGAAAGCACTGCCATCAAAGTATTGAAGTATCTTCTTTGTCTATTACTTCTAATCACCACATTAAGATAAACATCTTCTATCTCTTCAGTCTCATCATACTGTGGTTTGGTTGTAAGATACTCAGATCTCCACATCTATGATAAGGATATTTCTTGTCAGTATCTCCATAATCCACTTCCTTATCCTCATCAGAAACTATAGTTAAACACAATCTTAACTCTTCATCATATTTAGAAGTGAACTTTCTTTTCTTAGATTTCATCTTCTTCCTTATACCAAGCTTTCTTTTTCTAGTTCCTTCTTCTTAATATTGTCATCTTTCTTTACTCTCTTCTTAGAAGCATCAGCAACTTGTTTATTCCTCTCTTTGATAACTTTTTCATCTTCAGCAGAACCAATAGCAATGAAACTATCATCAGACCTTTTTATCTTGTCATACAAATCTTTTATTTCTTCAAAACTCTTGGTTTTCAGATCAGAATGCTTCTTGCCACAAACATGTTTCAAATAAGTCATCATTTGGTTCCTAAGCTGGTTTCTTAAAGGAGGTTTATTTCTGATAGCTTCAGATCTTTGTTGAGCAAGAAATCTTCTTTGGGCAGCAATGGTATCATGAAGAAGTTTGGCTCTCTGCTCAATAGTATACATTTCTCTCTCTTCCTCTTGAAGTTTTTCAGCAAGTATCTTGTCAGCATTAAGTCTTGCCTGAATGAAATCATATTCATTAGAGAGTGCAGCCTTTGTAGCTTCTTCCTCAGCTAACTTTTTCACTTCTTCTTCTGCTTCCCAATCCTCTTGCACCTTTCTGGCCACCTCTTCATCCCTAGCAAGCTGCTTAAATTTCTTTTCAGCTTCAGTAATACCTTCTGATTCAGTATCAGATTCATCTTCCTCTTCAATTTTCTTTTTGCCTTTATCTTTTGGATCAATCTTGGGAAGATGCTTTAAAGTTAATAATGATCTTGTTGAAGTAGGCCTAGGTCTCTTAGTCTCCTCAACATCCTTAAGCTCTACTCCTTTTTCTTTTTCTTTGAGCTTCTCCTTGTTCTGACTCATTATGATAAGGACTTATGCAATAGTCTCATCATCACCAAATATTGTTGGAGTAGTTGTTGTTGGAGCTGTCTGAGTAGCACTTCTTCCTTGTCAGTACTAACTTTTTGTTTGTCAGTACCTTCATCTGGTCTGTCGGTACTAACTTCTTCCTTCTCAGTACTAACTTTTGGTTGAGCAGTACTAAGTGGATCTTCAGTACTAACTCCCTTTTCTGCACTTTCCTTCTCTTCATGCACCACATAGCTTGTCCTCCCCACATCTTGAGCATCCTCAGTCTCCATATAGTCCATTGTATCATCATCAAGCTCATCAAAAGCTGGATCTTTATGGATTGTAGGTTCAGCTTTGGCATATTTCCTCCCCTGTTTGGATACAGACTCTTTTTGCATCCACTGTTTCTTTAAGGATTTCTTTCCCGGCAATCTTTGCTTCATGGATACACTTTTCATCCAAGCTTTGTGGTGTGTGATAACAGGTTTGGCTTTCTTCTTAAGCTTCTTGATCTGTGCCTTCAAGTGTTTAATTTTTTTGGCTTGATCTGTAACCTGTGTACACAAAGAGATACAAAGATCATACACACTTTGGAGTGTCATGCCACCCTCATTCCCTGAAAGGGATCTATCACTGGATGACTGACCTCCATGATTCCCACCAGAACCCTTTGGAATGGAATCAGGAATATGAGTAGTAGGTGAAGGTCTGGGAGAAGGGTCAGTCTGTGTCTCATGTTGGTCTTCACTTAGGTGAGGAGGAGAGGGTATGGGTTAAGGTTCAGATTGTCTTTCTAAAGTGTCACCCTCATCCTCAGTTGGTTGAACCAACATAGAATCAAACAAAGGTGTTACATTCCCTGAAAAATGTTTTCCCTTTTTAACCATAAAAGATAAAGCTTTACTAGTCAAAGCATGAATAGGGAAATGGTCTAAGGGCACATGCACATTCTTTAGCTGTTTATCCAAAAAGACTGAAATAAATCTTGGATACATAACAAACTTTTTCTTTGCATCCAAGTGTCGCATCATACCATCAAAAATTAATTTAGAAAAATTATATTTCTGATTAGAGGTTAAGCAAATTACTGCTGTGGCAATATTAGTTGGAATTTGATCCCAAGAAGTGCTTTTAGAACTTATGCAGTGATTCATGGTATGAAAAAGAAATCTCCAATGGGGTGAAAACAGAGCTTTGTTAAATGTTAAGACAGTTAGGTCCCCCTCATACCCCATTAGCTGAATAACATCAAATATAGCCTGATTTGGCAAAGAATCTATCCCATCGGCATCATCAAAAAGAAGATCACTTCTTATTGATGCCTCTGAGATAGACACAGGCTTGCCAGCTACTTTGGCAGTAATATACCAAACATTGTTTATTATTTTGGATTTAGCAGACATCCAAAACTATTCAACAAATGTAGTAGAGACTACAAGACTTACAGTGAGAGCATAGTGAATGGAGCTTCGCGTAAGAAAGCTGATAATCTCATGAAACTCTGTATTCCCATCAGTCTTTTCCATGTAAGTGACCATGTTGTGTTTAGGGCATGATTCAAGAACAGCCATACTTGATTAATTGATTAGCAACGATGAGTAAAAGATTAAGGTTTGATAGAAGAAAGCGATTAAGAGAGTTTACATGAGTAAACTGTGCAATTAAGATGGGTTTATATAGGTTGAACAAACCCAAAATCAAAGAAACTGTTTCAATTTACACTTTAGACCCTTGGCGGTATTTTCTCCAACGTCTTTATAGCGGTACTATCTTTGTCCAACGGTATTAACTTTGCACTGTCAGTACTAACTTTTGTCAACCAAAGAATGAACAAGTCTGGCAACAACAGTTCTTCAGTACCGTCTATATCTCTTTCCAAAGACTCTCTAAAACCTAAATAACTCCATGAAATTCATCACTATGGTCAAGATTCTTTTGCACACTGAACACTTCATACAAACTGTACAACAAATCAGATTGCCTCCCTTTAGCTAATGTAGTTTATAGATTGATCATCCCAATAGTAACTACCAAGAACTGGAACCTGTTAACAGCAAATGCCTTGGTTAAAAGATCAGCAACATTGTCATCAGTGTGTATCTTTAGCACTTGGATAAGTTTCTTCTCATAAGCATCCCTAATGAAGTGGTGCCTAATTGCAATATGCTTTGTTTTGGAGTGAAATACTGGATTCTTCACAATGCATATAGTACTCTCATTATCAATGTAGATCTTTGTGTTCATGAAATTGAACCCATAGTCTAACATTTGATTTTGAATCCACAAAACTTGCCCACAACAATTTGCAGCAGCAACATATTCTGCCTCTGTAGTAGAAGTAGCCACAATTGTCTGCTTTTTGCATTGCCATGAAATAAGTCTCCTGCCAAGAAATTGACAACCTCCTGTTGTGGATTTCCTGTCAAGATTTGCTCCAGCATAGTCACTATCTGAGTAGGCTTCTAGGCCAAATGATGACACTATAGGATACCAAAGGCCTAGTTTGGGTTTGCCTTTTAGATACCTAAAGATTCTCTTCACAACATTTAGATGGGAGGTCTTTGGAGTGACCTGAAACCTAGAACAAGCACAGACTGCAAATATAATTTCAGGCCTAGAAGCAGTCAAGTACATTAAAGAGCCAATCATGGATCTATAAAGGTGTATATCCACATCACTAGCTTCCTCATCCTTGACTAAAGGCTTCTGGGTCTCAATTGGTGTACTAGCAGTCTTTACACTGGCAAAATCAAACTTCTTCAGGATTTCTGCAACATACTTATCCTGACTTATAAAAATACCATCTTCTTTCTGTTTGACTTGTAATCCAAGAAAGAAGGTGAGCTCTCCCATAGAACTCATCTGAAATCTACTCTTCATCAATGCCTCAAATTCATCACACCAAGATCTCTTTGTAGAACCAAAAATAATGTCATCCACATAAACTTGTACCAACATGATATCATTTTTGTCCTTCTTGATAAAAAGAGTCTTGTCAATAGTTCCTCTTCTGTATCCACTCTTCAACAAGAAAGTAGATAAAGTAGCATACCAGGCTCTAGGAGCTTGGTGTAAACCATAGAGGGCTTTCACAACTTTGTAGACCTTCTTAGGATACTTAGGATCTACAAAACCTGGAGGTTGAGACACATATACCTCCTCATCAATTATGCCATAAAGGAAGGCACTCTTCACATCCATCTGATAGACTATGAATCCCATATAAGAAGCAAAGGCTAAAAAGATCCTAATGGCTTCAATCCTAGCCACAGGAGCAAAAACCTCATCATAGTCTATCCCTTCCTCTTGCCTATGTCCCTGAGCAAACAACCTTTCCTTATTTCTAACCACAACACCTCTTTCATCCTTCTTATTTCTGTAAACCCATTTTGTTCCAATTGCCTTTTTCCTATAAGGCAAATCTACAAGAATCCAAACTTTTTGTATCTTAAATTACAGCAGTTCTTCCTGCATAGCATCAACCTAACTTTCATCTTCAAGTGCTTCAGATAATCCACAAAACTTGCACACATCAATTTGCAGCAGCAACATATTCTGCCTCTGTAGTAGAAGTAGCCACAATTGTCTGCTTTTTGCATTGCCATGAAATAAGTCTCCTACCAAGAAATTGACAACCTCCTGTTGTGGATTTCCTGTTAAGATTTGCTCCAACATAATAATTATCTGAGTAGGCTTCTAGGTTAAATGATGACACTCTAGGATACCAAAGGCCCAGTTTGGGTTTGCCTTTTAGATACCTCAAGATTCTCTTCACATCATTTAGATGGGAGGTCTTTGGAGTGGCCTGAAACCTAAAACAAGCACAGACTACAAACATAATATCAGACCTAGAAGCAGTCAAGTACATTAAAGAGCCAATCATGGATCTATAAAGGTGTACATCCATATTACTAGCTTCCTCATCCTTGACTAAAGGCTTCTGGGTCTCAATTGGTGTGTCAATTGGTGTGCTAGCAGTATTTACACTGACAAAATCAAACTTCTTCAGGATTTCTGCAACATACTTATCCTGACTTATAAAAATACCACCTTCTTTCTGTTTAACTTGTAATCCAAGAAAGAAGGTGAGCTCTCCCATAAAACTCATCTGAAATCTACTCTTCATTAATGCCTCAAATTCATCACACCAAGATCTCTTTGTAGAACCAAAAATAATATCATCCACATAAACTTGTACTAACATGATATCATTTTTATCCTTCTTAATGAAAAGAGTCTTGTCAATAGTTCCTCTTCTGTATCCAACCTTCAACAAGAAAGTAGATAAAGTAGTATACCAGGCTCTGGGAGCTTGGTGTAAACCATAGAGTGCTTTTACTAATTTATTGACCTTCTTAGGATACTTAGGATCTACAAAACATGGAGGTTGAGACACATATACCTCCTCATCAATTTTGCCATAGAGGAAGGCACTTTTCACATCCATCTGATAGACTATGAATCCCATGTAAGAAGCAAAGGCAAAAAAGATCCTAATGGCTTCAATCCTAGCCACAGGAGAAAAAACCTCATCATAATCTATCCCTTCCTCTTGCCTATGTCCCTGAGCAACCAACCTTGTCTTATTTCTAACCACAACACATCTCTCATCCTTTTTATTTATGTAAACCCATTTTGTTCCAATTGCCTTCTTCCCATAAGGCAAATCTACAAGAATCCAAACTTTCTGAATCTTGAATTGCAGCAGTTCTTCTTGCATAGCATCAACCCAACTTTCATCTTCAAGTGCTTCAAATATTTTCTTAGGTTCATTTTGAGACAAGAAACAAGCAAATAAACAATGCTGAAAGCCCTTATGATTATTTCTTCTCTGCTTTTGAATATAACTTACAAAAGTATAGGCTCCAAAACTTTTGGTCACTTTGCTCCTTGTTTGAACTGCTGAGTTTGGATCTCCAAGTATTAGAGTCGAAGGATGAATAGAGTTAATCCTTAATGTGGGAATAGGACTAACATTCATAATAGTTTCTAAATTTATGAAGTCAGCCACAGGAGCAAAAAAGATCCTTATGGTTTATACTCCTTACAGATGTAGGTCTAAATAAGTCCATATGTAAAAGTTGTAAGGGCTGACTAATAGAGCTCACTGATTTAGCCTTACAAGAGGCCTTGTGCTGCTTTCCTTTCTGACAAGCAACACAAGTGTGGTCATTTTGAAAAATCTTTGAAGGTAAACCTCTTACAAGGTTTACCTTTACTAGTTTGTTTATGTTTTTAAAGTTAACATGACCCAACCTCCTATGCCATTTGTTAGATTAATTAATTGTGGCCTTTGCAATTAAATAGGCTAAACCTCCAGAAGGAACAATGTTCTCTAAATTGAAACTGTACATATTGTTTTGTCTAGGGATTCTAAGTAATACTTGATTTTCATCAGGTAACTTAAATTAAAGAGACAACACAAGACATTTAGTGTCTATGAAGAGAACCTTGTTCTTCTTGTCACACATCCGTGACACAGAAAAGAGATTGAAATGTTGTAGTTCTTTCACAAAGCACACATCCTTAAAATCTAAATTTCTTATTTTTATTTTACCTTTACCAGTTATGTAACCTTTACTTCCTCCAAAAGCAACAGGGCCACCATTAAAGTCTTGATATTCAGCAAGATAGGCCTTGTTTCTAGTCATGTGCCTGGAACATTCACTATCAACAATTCCTTTGTTCTGTAAAGCTCTTTGTGGATAATCCTGCACATTAAATAAGAGAGATTAGTTTCTCTTAGGGACCCAAGCCATTTTGGGCTAAATGGCTTGGGTCTGCCTAGTGGATCTTCAGAATTAACGTATTTTCTAAAATTTGATCCACCATTGTATTTGGAGAATTTGTTCCAGTAATGTATTTTGGGTCTCCAGTTACAACTTGCTGAGGGCTTAACAGTAGTTTCCTTTTTTCCCCCAACAGCACTAATTAC
>BQNB010125221.1:2627-19804 GCA_026074375.1 Tanacetum coccineum | reverse complement strand
TTTTTAGTAATATCATTGTTCATACAGTTTACTGTTTTATTAATTTTCTTCTAAGTATTAAAGAGTAGATTCCACATACTTTTTAGTATTCACAAAGTTTCTACCATAGTTATTTTGGATTTATCCAAAGTAAATTAACCTTTACAAGCTAAGGAATTGATCTTAAGTTGGGATCAATAATTGGTATCAGAACTTGTGTTCTGAAACTTTAATCTAGAAGAAACTAATAAGAAGAACCCTTTACTCACAAAGAAGAGATGGATCTAGAAACTGCTCAAACCACCACTACTACAAAGTTACCCATTCTCAAACAGGGTGAATATGATATGTGGAGGCTAAGGATTGAGAAATACTTTCAAGTATAAGACTATGCTCGGATGTTTTGTTCTGTCTCCTGACTTTAAGTTAACTGATGAAAGTCAGGTTTTACTTAAAGTTCCTAGAAAGAACAGCATGTACAGTGTTGATATGAAGAATATTATTCCTAAAGAGAGTTTAACTTGTGTTGTTGCAAAGGCCACTATTGATGAATCAATGATATGGCATAGGAGGCTAGGTCATATAAATTTTAAAAATATTAATAAACTTGTTAAGGATAACCTTGCAAGAGGTTTACCTTCAAAACGTTTTGAAAATGACCAAACTTGTGTTGCTTGTCTTAAGGGAAAGCAACACAAAGCCTCTTGTAAGTCCAAGATTCAGAACTCTATTTCTGAACCTTTATTCATGTTGCATATGGACTTGTTTGGTCCAACTTTTGTGAGCAGATTTATGAATAAGAAATATTGTCTAGTTATCACTGATGAATATAGCAGCTTTACTTGGGTGTTCTTTTTAGTATCTAAGGATGAAACTAGTGACATTCTAAAGAGCTTTATAACTCAAATAGAAAATCTAGTTGATAAGAAAGTAAAGATAATCAGATGTGACAATGGAACAGAGTTTAAAATAGAGTTATGAGTGAGTTTTGTAAAAAGAAAGGCATTAAGAGGGAATTTAGTGTAGCTAGAACTCCTCGGCAAAATGGAGTTACTGAAAGGAGAAATAAGATACTAATTGAGGTTGCTAGAACCATGTTAGCTGACTTTAAGTTACCTACTACATTTTGGGCTAAAGTTGTGTACAGAATAGGGTATTAATAGTCAAGCCTCACAACAAGACCCCTTATGAACTATTTAGAGGTAGAACACCTACTCTAAGCTTCATAAGACCATTTGGGTGTCATGTTACCATTCTTAATACCTTAGATCATTTAGGCAAGTTTGATGGAAAGTTTGATGATGGATTCTTTGTTAGATACTCCTTGAATAGTAAGGCTTTTAGGGTATACAACATTAGAATCAGGAAAGTAGAAGAAAACTTGCATGTTAGGTTCTTGGAAGATAAGCCTATTATTGCAGGTGCTAAACCAAAGTGGTTGTTTGATATTGATGTTCTAACAGAATCAATGAACTATGTACCAGTTATTGCAGGAACAAATTCTAATGTTTTTGCAGGAACAAAAGAAAGCATTGGTACGAGTCACTCTAGTAAGGAGACAGGATCTTGCCAAGACTGCATTTTGATGCCACCATGGAAAGATAGTTTACTATTTGATTCTTCTTCAAAGAATGCTAGCAATGATGAACTACAACCTTCTAATGATACTGGAAAAAAGAATGATGATAGTGAAATTGATAATTAAGAGAGGCCCGAGGAAAGTGCTCAAGATGTTAATACTGTTGGGCCAAGTATTAATACTACCAATACAAATGATAATAATAGCAGTCTAAATATTAATACTAGTATTCCAACAGTTAATACTACTCCACTTGAAGACACATATGCTGATTTCTTTAGTGATGAAACAGAAGTGGATATGAGCAACATTTCTACCACATATCTAGTTTCCTCTACTCGAAATACAAGAATTCATAAAGATCATTCACTTACTCAAGTGATTGGTATATACAGTCTAGTGTACAGACAAGAAGAATGATAAATAAACAAGGATTTATTAGTGTTGTTTATGAAGGCAAAACTCATAAAGACATTCATAATTATCTTTTTGCTTGTTTCCTATCTCAGGAAGAGCCTAAGAAGGTAAACCAAGCTTTAAACGATCCAAGCTAGATAGAAGCTATGCAAGAAGAGCTTATGCAATTCAAATTACAACAAGTTTGGACATTGGTAGATTTACCTTATGGAAAGAGGGCCATTGGAACAAAATGGGTGTACAAAAACAAGAAATACAAGAGAGGAATTGTAATCAGAAATAAGGTAAGGCTGGTTGCACAGGGTTACACTCAAGAAGAAGTAATAGATTATGATGAGGTTTTTGCTCCAGTTGCTAGGATTGAAGCAATTAGACTGTTCTTAGCCTATGCCTCCTTCAAAGATTTTGTTGTATACCAGATGGATGTGAAGAGTACATTTTTGTATGGCAAAATTGAAAAAGAAGTATATGTCTATCAACCTCTAGGGTTTGAAGATCCAGAGTTCCCTGACAAATTTTATAAGGTAGAAAAAGCATTATATGGTCTACATCAAGCTCCTAGAGCCTGGTATGAGACTTTATCTACCTATTTATTAGACAATAGATTTTAGAGATGTCAAATTGATAAGACTTTGTTCGTTAAAAAGATCAAAGGTGATATCCTACTAGTTCAAGTATATGTAGATGATATCATTTTTGGATCTACTAAGAAAGTTTTATGCACTGAATTTAAAAAGCTAATGCATAAGAAGTTTCAAATGAGTTCAATAGGTGAGCTCACTTTCTTCTTAGGATTTCAAGTGACACAGAAAGATGATGGGATTTTCATTAGCCAAGACAAGCATGTCGAGAAAATTTTAAAGAAGTTTGGGTTTTCAACTGTGAAGACAACAAGTATTCCCATGGAGACCTCCAAGCCATTGCTTAAGGATGTAGAAGTTGAAGATGTTGATGTTTACTTATACAGATCAATGATTAGATCATTGATGTATCTAACAGCTTCTAGACTTAATATAATGTTTGTTGTATGTGCTTGTGTAATATTTCAAGTCACACCTAAAGGTTTATATCTTCATGTTGTGAAAAGAATCTTTAGATACTTAAAAGGTTAACCTAAACTGGGCCTTTGGTATCCTAAGGACTCACCATTTGACTTGGAAGCTTATACTGACGGTGACTATGCTGGTGCTAGTTTAGACAGGATATCCATAACAGGAGGTTGTCAATTTCTTGGAAGCAGATTGATTTCATGGAAATACAGGAAGCAAACTATAGTTGCCACCTCTACTATTGAAGCAGAGTATGTAGCTGCTGCTAGTTGATATGGACAAGTCCTCTGGATTCAAAATCAAATGCTGGATTATGGATACAACTTCATGAATACTAAGATTTTCATTGATAATGAAAGCACAATCTACATAGTTAAGAATCTAGTGTTTCACTTAAAGACTAAGCACATTGAGATCAGACATCACTTCATCAGGGATTCAAATGAGAAGAAGCTTATTCAAATGATCAAGATTCATAGATATCACAATGTTGTAGACTTACTCATAAAAGCATTTGATGTTGGCAGATTCCAATATCTAATTGCATGCATTGGAATGTTTAACCACTGAATTATTGATTGAAGGGAGGTTAATTATGAAGTCTTAATTAATGAGAGAATGTAAGAAATGAAATAGAACAGCAACTAAGGATGAAATTCAAGTTTGTGCTGTTAGAGTATCTTACTACTGGTAAGTATTCTTAATGCTGCTAGTTGCTTTTAGTACTATTGTAAAATTAAAAGAGCTGCATTCCAACCAATCAGGTTTGGGTAAAGGGTTAAGAAATCCCACTGAATCCTAACACACATCCAAAACTGCCTCTCTACCTAAATCATGAACCAATTACTGTTCCATCTTTATCTTAAACCAAAAGACTCAAAAACCTAGGAAAGCCAAAAAGGTCACTGAGATATCTTAGTCTAGTGGACCTATTCCCCTTGTAACAGATGAGACTGTCATTAAGGAGTGGGAAGACATAATGGAAAGGGCTGCCACTACTGCTTCTAGCTTAGAAGCAGAGCAGGATAGTGGTAACATAAATAGGACCCAATCCATAGCAACACTTAATGATTCTTTTCCTCCGGGAACTGATTCAGGTAGTGGTCCCAGGTGCCAAGATATCATATTAGGGGGTGCAAAAGCTAAACTAGGTTTGAGGTTGCATCTAAACAGTCCAATGATCCACCTCTCTTAAGAGTTAACACACTTAGAAGTGGGGTGGATAGCATGAAACTAAAGGAATTGATGGAATTTTGTACCAAACTATCTGAAAGGGCTCTTAATTTGCGATATAAAAACAG
Organism: Tanacetum coccineum; assembly: GCA_026074375.1. NCBI lineage: Eukaryota > Viridiplantae > Streptophyta > Magnoliopsida > Asterales > Asteraceae > Tanacetum > Tanacetum coccineum. Next base: position 15,479 of record BQNB010125221.1, on the reverse strand, counting down.
ATAGAGTGAATTAGTGAGAAAAAGAAATGCGAGATATAGTGAGCTGAAAAATAGAAAGAGAGTTGTGTAATATAAAAACAGATAGAGTGAATGGGTGAAAAAAAGAAATGAGATATATTAAGAGATTAAAAACAGAAAGGGAGCTTGTGAGAATCAAAATTGATGATAGAAATGCTTTTTGAAAGAAATTAGGGTTAATACTGGTGTCTTAAAGTTAATACTGCTCAGCTTAAAACTTAATGTTGTTAAGCTTAAGTTAATGCTGTTAGGCTTAATTTACTGCTGTCTATGTTAGTTTATGCTGCTAGGCATACACTTACTGTTGTTAGGCATAAGTTAATGCTTCCAGGCATAACTTGCTACTGATGGGTTAGTTAATACTGTTAGGCTTAACTTAATGATGCCAGTTCAAGTTAATGCTGTTGAGGGTGATTTCATAAATACTTCGATTAAGGGTTTCAATCACTCATTCATTCGATTTTACACTTTGTTATCCTCTCTAATCATAAACACTAACTTAATTTCATCTTTAATCATGAAAACCCATCATAATGTCAACCCCAAAGTTTGCTGAAACTCACAATTTGGTTGTGTTTTTGGAGAAACCCAAGAAAAGTAATGGGTTTGAGGAGATTATTAATTTCCTAAATGCAAGTTATGTCCAATATGCGTTAACGGTTAATCCAACCATTTATACTACTTGTATTGAACAGTTATGGGCATCTGCCAAGGCTAAGATCATTAATGGGGAACTACAAATACAAGCCCTAGTAGACAAGTTGAGGTAATCATCCTAGAATAGTATAAGGATGTTCTTAAGCATGGATGATGTGAAGGAACAGTTTTGTCTATCTACTGCGACCATTTTTGCAGTGGGGAATAGAAAAGAATGGGGTATGAAAATTTACTCAAAAGCGTAACATTCTATAAAGCTTATTTTTCATCCCAATGGAAATTTCTTATCCATACGATTACTTGCAATGCCTTAGTGCTAAGACTATAGCTTGGAATGAATTTGTAGCACTGGCATCTGTTATCATATGTCTTGCACAACAAAAATTCAACTTTTCCAAAGTACTTTTTGACAATTATGGTGAAGCACTTGGAGGGTGGGGTTAAATTTCTAATGTACCCATTGTTTGTGCAGTATTCCTGACAACAAGTTGAATGGGGGATGACCAGACATAAAGAGGTTTTTATGTTTACGCCTTCCACACCAAGAAGGTGTTTGCTAATATGAAGAGACCAGGAAAGGGTTTTCCTAGAAGAGTCACACCTCTATTCCCAACAATGATGATTTAAGCTTCAGAAGATATGGGTGAAGATTCAGCTGCTCCTTCTGATTCTCATTCCACACCTATTATTTCTCAACCATCATCATCTAAACCTTAAAAGAAGAAGTCAAGGAGGAAACAGAGGAAAGACAGTGGTCCTACAGAGGCCTGTCACTGATGGGGCTAATGTATATACCCTTCTATGACACCTCAAAGTGGAATGGAGGATAGTATGCACTTCTTGATTGATGAATTTATGTACTTAGCCTACAACGAGTCTGTCTCTGATTTGGGGAAAGCCAAGACTGTCAAGCAAAGGGAGATTGCAAGCTTAAGAAGAGAGTCATGAAAATTAGTAAAGAGAAGGAAGTTAAGAACTTCTTGGCTCAAGAGATTTAACAGGGAAGGTTTGGTTCAACTAGCAGGGTAGAATACTCTAAGAGGTCTGTTTAGGTGACAAGAGGATGCATCCAAACGGGGAGGGAAACTTCCTGTCTTGATGCTGATGCAGAAGTAACTTTGGTGGATGAGACTCAAGAGATGAATGATGACAACCTGATGTTTGATATATGTGTGTTGGAAGAGAAGGAAAAAGAAGTTGTAAAAAGGAAGTTAGTACTGTTGATCCAATTACTACTGCTAGTGAAGTAGTTACTACTGCTAAATGTTAAAGTTACTAATGTCAATGCTCAAACAAACACTATTGATGAAAAGGGTTTGACTCTGGCTCAGACTCTAATGAAATAAAGCCGCTAAACCCAAAGCTGTTTGTTACATCTGCTGCTACAACAACTACAACTACAAGACCCAAGGCTAGAGGGGTTGTAGTTCAAGAGCCAAGTGAATTCAAAACAACATCATCAACTTCACAGGCATCACAACATCCACAGGCTAAAGACAAAGGCAAGGTAATAATGGTTGAGCCTAAAAGACCTTTAAAGAAGAAAGATCAAGTTGCTCTTGATGAAGAAATGGATAGAAATTTTAAAGCTCAGATGCAAGCTGGACTTATTGAGAAGAGATGGCTTGCAATGCAAAAGAAGAAGAAGCCAATATAGCTTTTGATTAAATATGGATAAAGAACATGCTTATGATTGGAAGGTAGACTTTGTATTATTAGCTCAAAAGGCTAACAAGCATAAGAACAGGGAGTGATACCATTGAGGAATAGATTCAAGATTGTTTGTAGAGCTCATGACAGATGAAAGAAGCACTTTACAAAGCTTGAGTGTAAGAGTAAGAAGGGAATCCACCTACCATAGCTAAAGAGAATCAAATGTCCATCTATTTAAAAAATATGGCTGGATACAAACATAGTCAGTTGAAGAGCAAAAGCTATAATGAAATCCAGAAGTTGTTTGATAAGGAGATGAAAAGAGTAAATAGTTTTGTAGACATGAATTCAGAAGTAGTGAAAAGTAGTGAGACAAGAATAGAGGAAAGTTCTAAAAGAGTAGGGGATGAACTTGAGTCTGATAAGTCAAAAGAACGCAGAGATAGATGATGCAGGTGAAAGCTGAAAAAGATGATGATCAGAGGAGGAAGAAATGAAAAAGCATATGGAGATAGTTCAAGATGAATAGGAAATAGCAATTGATGTTATACCTCTAGTGTTAACATAAGAAATCACTAGCTAACAAAGAATGATCCGGAGGTCGGGGAGGATTAAACAAATAGAAAGCCATATTATTAGTGAGAGAAAAAGGAAAGATGTGTGTTTTCTAGAGAGAGAAACACACACACCTTATTACAAAATTATGAATCCTCACCCCTCCATGGAAGTATGGAGGGGATATATATAGCACTGGACACAATCTACTTACTACACTTGACATTTTTAGTCCCTGCGTGTCCGGCTAATATAAACTAATGTAATTCCGTATTAGCCGACATATTTTAAGGCTAACAATCTTCCCCCAATATGTGGGCATACGGAATTACTTACAATGTTCCTATCAAGTACAAATACAACAAAACAAAGTGACATCCAAGGCGCTTCCAATGCTGAAGATGACGTCTTTGTCTTCTAGTCTTGATACTTGTACTCCAGCTTGGATCTTCTTTGTCTTGACTTGTTCTGGAACCATTGTAGTATACATGAGTTGGATTAACTTCCCCCCAATTCATGCAGCATGTCTTTAAAAGCTTTCTTCATAGACTCCTTTTTGGCGAAGTTTCTGAATCAGCTTCCCCCCAAACCAACATCCGTATCTTAAGCATATTCTGAAACGTTGATGTAGCTTGAACGATCTTCTAACATTGACATTTAAAGTGCACAGCGGAATTTAGTAGAAGAAACAGTCAACCACACCATCTACTACTGCTTCTATACTATATCATGACATTTGGTCTTGGTGAATATCCGTTCAGGGGAACATGCAAGAAATCAGCAACAATTCCTCTCACCCATGCAGAATACTTCACAAACCATACTAAGTGAAGTAGTATAGACTACTTCCCCCTGAAAGTTGACCTGATAACATCAAAGTATCAAAGTACACGCTATTACCCCACATGATGGTTTCGAAACTCTGGGAAGCATCATAGACGTGGAACGACCATATACTCATGAAGTTCTTGTCGATAAGCAACAATCTTGAAAGTTTTGAAAGACATTGAAGATACTTTGAACAGAATTTATGAATGATTTTGCTTGAACTATGAAGTTATCATTGATCGTTCAGTAGATTCAAAATGTCCCGTGAGAGTTTGTGATTCAATCTCATCCTTTTTACTCTATGGCTAACTTACCATATACCTCGTATTCTGTCGGCTATTGCTTGTGACCATTGGTGAAGTAACCCGATATACCAAACTTGATAAATGGAAATAGAATTCCCCAAATTTGTTATCTAAGCTTGGCACTGGGTTGATTGAGAACGGTTGCAGAAGAAAGCCTCTAAGTACCATATTCACTCAACTAAGAGTCCAAACATAAGTACAACACCTCTTGTGGTCTATCCACATCTGCATCTGCGTGTGACATTGAGCACTACAATGTAACTCCTTTAAGTGATAGCTATAACCCGTGAGTACAACAATGTAACTCCTTACATCGGGAAATAACTAGATAATCCAAGTCTCAATCATAACTGTATACGTTCAAGCCAATTCATCATAATCGGATAGATTGGGTTTAAGGGAAAAGGGGTAGCAAATAGAAGGAAGTCTCGATGATGAAATAAGTAGACGCCTTCGTGAAATGCAACTTCAAGCTCAAATAAGGGATACCAAATCAACTTCGTGATCACTTGACATTAAAATCCGAATCTTTAGCCGTTTTGACGTTGTAGTGAATCTTATTCGGATCGTTTTTAGTGTTATGTATCGTGTTTGTGTAGTTTTGTGAGATCAATTGACATTCAGGGATTTTACATTTCTATGATTTTAAACGATAAATGAATTAACGGGTTTTACAAAATCAATAGAAAACCTGAGGAGTGATTTGATTCGGAAAAAAAACCTCTCTGTCATCGACGGAAAATTCCATAAAAATTGGAAAAATGGTCAAATAATCATCGAAACGATTGTTTTTTTTGGACTTTCGAAAAATACTTACAGATAAAGCGGTGGGTTACAGCGTGATCCGTCTCGTTTTTCTCTTCGATTTGAGAGGTCACGGGCCTAAAACGGACTTACGGATCAAAAGTTATGGCCGTTTTACTGAAACCGTTTTCGTCACACAAGATTGCTAGAAAAAAAATTTCGTTCGGTCCAAAAATTTTGCTCGTTCGGTCCTCCGCTAGTTCGATCAGCTCGTTCGAACCTCTCGTTCGAACCACTCGTTCGATCAGCTCGTTCGAACCTCTCGTTCGAACCGCTCGTTCGATCCTCTCGTTCGAACTGCTCGTTCGATCCGCTGGTTCGAACCGCTCGTTCGAACCAATCTCGTTCGGAAACACTCTCGTCTCGATACTGCTCGTTCGATCAGCTCGTTCGATCCTTCGTTCGAACCACTCGATCGAACTCGCGTTCGAACCTCTCGTTCGAACCTCTCGTTTCGAACAGCTCGTATCAGGAACCTCTCGTTCGAACCTCTCGTTCGAACCGCTCGTTCGAACCGCTCGTTCGAACCGCTCGTTCGATTGGCTAGTTCGAATGTGCTTGTTCGAATGTGCTTGTTCGAACCAAGCTAAAGAAGCGCTCGTTCGGTCCGTGAAGAAGTTGCTCGTTCGATCCTTAAAGAAGAACCTCGTTCGATGGTCTTTGTTCCACTCGTTCTTCTTCGATTCAAGCAATACATCATACACCTTGAGTACTTCTTTCTTCTTGTTTCAGCTCATACGATAAGCACAATAAATCATTATAGGAATCATTAAGCACTTACGTCGAAACCATGAGCTCAAAAAAAATGAAATCACAAACACAACATACTCGAATACAATACACCCCCGGTTAGCTCTTGATACCAATTGTTAACATAAGAAATCACTAGCTAACAAAGAATGATCCGGAGGTCGGGGAGGATTAAACAAATAGAAAGCCATATTATTAGTGAGAGAAAAAGGAAAGAGGTGTGTTTTCTAGAGAGAGAAACACACACACCTTATTACAAAATTATTGGATTCTCACCCCTCCATGGAAGTTATGGAGGGGATATATATTGCCACTGGACACCACAATCTATTACTACCACTTTGACATTTTAGTCCCTGCGTGTCGGCTTAATATTAATCTAATGTAATTCCGTATTAGCGACATATGTTTTTTTTAAGGGCTAACATCTAGCCACAAAACTCCAATGAGTGTTGAATAGTAAGATTGTTAAGCAAGGACAAGAAGGGATATCTATCACTTGATATGATCTGATGGAAGTTTAAAAGATATTCTTCAATGATTAGGATGCTGTAGGGTATTGATAGAGAAGATTAGAAACTCTTTTAGAAGTTGGTCAAGAAAGCATGGATAAACAGGCTAGTTGATGAATATGAAAGAGTGTTAGGGGTGATAATGAAGGTAATGTTTAAACCATGCATAAAAAGTGAAAGTATGGCGGATTGCTAGCAAGGATACAAAGTGACTGTTGGAAGATGTGAAGCTGTTTGATTCTTGTAGAGTGCACTTTAGAAGGTTTAAAAATCTTCATATATTTATGTTGGTTGAAAAGAGATATCCCCTTACACCAATAACAATCACAAACATGCTAGACAAGAGGCTTCAAGCTGACCACTAGAATGAGATGTGTTATCAACTTCTCAAGCTCTTGGTAAAGCAACAAAAGAATCCTGAAAGTGTTTGAATATATCCTCCTGATTATGGTAAAGACTTTAAATGATGAAACTTGAAGATTCAGAAGATGAACATCAAGTTTAGGGGAGGATTGTTGGGATTAAAAGACTTCAAGATGATTCTTAGAATTACTACTGCTCAGTTATATATTAGTGTTGTCAAGCATAACTTAGTACTATTGGAGATACTAATGAAATTATGCTAAGTAGTTAGTTTTGGTAGTATAAAAGTTACTACTGCTAGTTACTACTGTTAGTATATATTACTACTGTTAGTATTAAGTTATTGCTGCTAGTAGAAGTTAAGACTGAAAATATACTAAGTAGTTACTACTGCTAGTACAAAAGTTAGTACTGCTAGTGTATGTTAGTACCGCTATAGTAAACTTCTAAGTAGTTAATGCTGCTTGTGCTCAGTTATAAATGTTGAGTAATTACAACTACTGGAAGGTTTATGCTAACAGAGATAAGATCAAAAGCTTATCAGAGAAGAAATAAAGGTTGATTGGAGAACAAGAATACTTATGAAGATAAGTATTAGTTATTTGTAAAGAAGATATGTATAATTTATTTGTTTAAGAGATTATGTTTGTTTATAGAAAAGATCATGATATGTTAGGAAAGTATTGTAAGCCTTGTAGGACTCCTCGGTGTATAAAAGGAGGTCCTAGTGCATATTGTTAGATATATACATTCATATACGATTTAGATATTCATGGCTTCAAGGTTGTAAACCCTAGTACTAGACAGAGTACTCATATTATTGATCTTAATAATATTAAAGCTTTTTGTTACATCTTTGTTCATTCATATTTACTGTTACATTCATAATTCTTCTAAGTATTAAAGAGTAGATTCCGCATATTCTTTAATATACACACAAAGTTTCTACCATTTTTATTTTGGATTTATCCAAGGTAACATACTCTTTACAAGCTAAAGAATAGATCTTAAGTTGGGATCAACAAATATGTTCTAAAATCCATACGTTATATATTTAACGTACTTTCCATAATGTTATATCAAAACGGATTTTAAACATCGACATTTATAACAAAACCCTAACTATATGTAATGTTTACATACAAAATAAATATACAAGCTTTCAAGACAAATGTACAAGTTTCCAATGCATTAAATTTGAATACCTTTTCCCTCCAAAACCATAGTACAATTCCTTTAAGCTCAAAGTACAACCTGATAATGCACCACATTCAAAATATGCATTTTCCCTCCAATTTCTTTGTAGGTTTTATACCACTTCTTTAACACAACTTACAAGTCTCTATAGCACAACATTTGAAATAGAGATTCCCTCTAATCTCACCCCTACTCGTCCTAAAAACCTAACCTTAACCCGAAAACCCTAAACCACCTGAAACTAGCTTAAACTAGTTTTAAACTAAAACCTAACCAAGAAACCACCCTCCACACCATATCACCACCTTGCCTAGCACCTTGTTACCACCCTTTAGCCCTAAGATTAAGCACCTCAACACATCACCACCTCCTTGTAAGCTACTAGTCACCTTGCACCCCAAACGAAACTACCTCATCACTACCTTGGTAATTCACACCCCCTCACCTCCTAACACCCCTCCAAGCTATAAACTTAGCTCTCCTTAGTGACCCTCGCTAAACCTTGGTCACTACTCTACACAACTTGGGCACCACTCCTTCCCTAGCCCTATATATATACGCATACATACATACCCTCAAAACTTACCATTTAAACTAAACCCTCTCACAAAATGATGATCTAGCCAAGCCATAGAAGAGAAGAAAGGAAGGTTAAGCTAAGTAGAAGCCAAGGTTTAAGAAGAAAATGAGTTCTTGATTCATCTCTAAGTTTTTGACCCATATCAAGCCATTTTCGACCCATTCGAGTACTAGTAAGTCTCACAACTTGTTTTATAAGCTCTTGTCATGTTTTAGATCATGTATAAGCTTTGTTTTAACCATTTGATCAAGCTTAACACTTTTGAAAATCCTTAAACCAAACCAAACCCTAAACCGAACCCTAAATGACCCACTTTGAAACCCTAATTCATTCGATCTTTATACATAAGCTAGTATAAGCTTAATCTAATCCTATAAGCTCCTATGTACTTTCATGATTACATGAGTAAAGTTCTTAAACCCTAAACCTACTCATTTGGTTTTCCTAAACCAAGCGCATCCTTAAAACCCTAAAAAGCTATATTCGTAAACCCTATAAGCAATAAGCCATAAGTTGTTGTAATAAGCTATTTCTATAAGCTCACTTATCACTTTTATAATCATTAAAACTAATCCTAAAAGCCCTAACCTATCGGGTTATTATTTTTAAACCAAACATGCCCATTTTAGATTTTTAAGATCATAAGCTCTTTTCATAAGCTACAAGCTTGTAAAACTTACTTATTTTAGCTTATAGTAATAAGCTATATACTATAAATTAATTTTGAGATCAAAAATACAAAGATTATGGAATTTGGACTAAAAACGCAAAACATTTCATGCATAAGGGTATATATTGTAACTTTTGAAATTATTAAACTTTCGGGCCAAAAGTGTAAATACTCTAAAGTTAAACCATAGGGGCCTGTTTTGCCAATTTCCAAAGTTAAAGGTTTAATATTTTAAAAATATAATTAAAGGGTTAAAAGTGTAAATTAATATATACCATGGGTATATATTGTAATTTTCATATTCTCAAGGGTATAAAATGTAATATTTTTATATTAATTATAAAAATATATTTAAATATTATAAGACTCGATTTTATTAAAACCCGACACATTTATCGTTTCATTCATCGATCGAAACACTATAAAATAATTATGTTATATATTTAACATAATTTATCATCCACTAGCTTTTGAAGAAACTTAAAAAGATAAAATCCTATCATTTAAACTATAACGTATCACGTTACTAGGGAATTTCATGTGAGGGGCTTTCATTTGGGTAAACGTTTTGACGAGTTGCTGGATTTACGATTTAAAGTGTCCTAGCTCCTCAAACGTTTACTACATGACCTCTAGATTATGATAGCCCGAACAGTGATACGATGTTTTCACAACATCAAGTGTAATAAAACCTTATTAATATTTTGCTAAACTTTATGAAATAAAGTTTTGAAACAATCAAACTAAGACTTGACATATTACCCCAGGTTGCGTGACGAGGCCGTTTATTTCCAATTGAGTCACTTTTGACATCAATCAGATTTCCCTGTTAAGGTGAGTTCATAGTCCCACCTTTATATGTTTTTCCAAACCCCGTGGGGGGATACATGTTATAAACCATGAATACAAGTATTTTCTAACTGTATGCTATCATGATATATTATTGCCCAAGTTTACCTCCATTGCCTATATCCTTTATATCTTGAACCATTAATCATTTGTATGTGAACGCGAATATTATGGATAGATCTATCGAGGTTGATGAATCCCGTGTGTGTTTACTAGTGAGGTAACCAAGCGCACTATATTTAGTTGATAATGACGCGCTCACTTTAGCGCAAAATTACTTTACAGAAGGACATCTGTTCCTTAAATGTCATTGATATGACTTCCATGTTAACGTTTTGGTGTCATGAGCTTAGAGCAATAATATTGTTTTCTATGATAATTGTATTCGTTGCAATTATTACCTATTACATAAACTTGTATTCAACCATTATATTGCAAACACCATATTCAACTATTACATTTCAAACCTGTGAATTTCACTCAACCTTTGTGTTGACCTTTTTAGCATGCTTATCTCAGGTAATTGAGCAGCCTATGGCACAGAGTGGCATTGAACTTGAGGATGTCCAAACTTGTTATCATTCAAACTCTATGTTTTTATATGTATTTTGGGACCTCCTTTTATAAAACTCTGAAATAATATTGAATGATAACTAAATTTTCTAAAACGTCTCTTTTGAGTCGTTTTCTTTGATTATGACTGTTGATTCATGAAGTAATACCCCAATTTAGCTTCCACTGCTATATGTCAAATAAGGGAGTGTTACAGATTAGTATCAAGAGCTGAGGTTATAGAGAACAAGGTTAAAACCTAAACTATAACTACTTTTTCCATCCAAGAAAGTCCTCCATTCCACTACATTTCTTGAATAGTATGTAAAGATACATAACTATTATATAAATAACTTATGTTATTTTACACTGGGTTGTTACAAAATTATGTCTACTCCTGACTATATCTACCTTATTATCGTCCTATATGATTCTAATGTTGAGGATGCTTTTTCCTCTACAAATACTCCAGACTATACCCCGGCTTCACCGGACTATTCCCCAGCCTCATCGAGAAACACTTCTTCTGATCCTTCAGAGGATTTATCTATGGATCTTTTGGCCTCGCTAGCCATCTCACCTTTCCATGATGATCCATATATGAAGGTCATGCCAGCATATAATGCTACTAATAATGAATCACCTATTCCACTGCCATGAGCTCCTATTGCTCCACCAATAATTTTGTCTCCATCTCTAGTGTTACCATCATCACCACTATTTGATCCCTGAGATTTCTTTCTTCTCGAGAAGATTTTGCCACCTCAGAAACGAGCCCGTTTCCTATCACCCTTCTCTACTGATTCCTCCGCCCCACCTCAGGTATTTGAGACTGGAGAGAGTTCTCATATGACACGTTTAAAGCGCCATGAGGAACAGACCGGGACTATTTTGAATCACTTAGATGAGCTCCCTCTTGAGCGCATTAAGCACATGAAAGATAAGATAGAAGGTCTTGGTAATGGTCGAGTAATCATACAATGAGATTTTGACCAACTAGAGACCGAACTTCAAGAAGCCCGTACCCAGATTGTTAGATTTCAGAGAAAGCAAATGGGGCATGACGACGAGATTATTCTTACTCGCATCAGGATTTCTACTTTAGAGATTCTCATTGAAGATATCTAGGTTCGCCACCGATCAGATATGAAGAGTCTTCTAGACACGATCCATGAGCTCATGAACCACAAGGGAGGACCACCAGATTACTAGACTAAATCCTTTTCATTTACAGCTTTTGTTTAGAATCCAACCACGGGATGTGTGGCATAAATAACGACACTTGTCAAATTTTGGTTATGTAAAATATGTATACAAGTTGTTTATGACATAATGAAGTTGTGATTCCATTATACTTCGCTGTTTCATGATATCGATTTATGTATGTCGTGGTTGTCTATCCTATACCCTGTGTTAAGGTTATTGTTGATCCCACTTGAATAGATCTTGCTTAGTTATATGAAGCCTACTTGTATTGAGTAAATCCAAGACAACTATAGTAGAAACTTTGATTATGAATATCAAAGACTATGCGGAATCTAGTCAATGATACTAAGAAGAATTATTTATAAAACAGTAACACAAAATTAATAACAAGACAGATTACCAAACTTTCAGCCTCAATATGAAACGAACACTCTTAATAGTGTTAGGGTTTACAAAACCTTAAAGCTACGAATATCAAAGATGTATATGAATGTGTGTATCTAACAATATGCCCTATGACCTCCTTTTATACACCAAGGATTCCTACAAGGCTTACAATACTTTCCTAACATATCATGATCTTTTCTATAAACAAACATAATCTTTTAAACAATTAAGTTATTCATATCTTCTTTACAAATAACTAATACTTATCTTCCTAAGGATTCTTGTTCTCCAATCAATCTTTATCTCTTCTCTGATAAGCTTTTGATCTCATCTCTGTCAGCATAAACCTTCCAGCAGTTATAACTGAGCACAAGCAGCATTAACTACTTAGAAGTTTACTCTAGTAGTACTAACACACACTAGCAGTACTAACTTTTGTACTAGCAGTAGTAACTACTTAGTATATTTTCAGTCTTCATCTCTGAGCAGTCTTAACTTCTACTAGCAGCAGTAACTTTATACTAACAGTACTAATTATACTAATAGTAGTAACCAGCAGTAGTAACTTTTATACTACCAGTACTAACTACTTAGCATAATTTTCATTAGTATTACCAGCAGCACTAAGTTATGCTTGACATCACTAATATATACCTGAGCAGTAGTAACTCTAAGAATCATCTTGAAGTCTTTTAATCCTAATAATCCTCCACTAAACTTGATGTTCATCATCTGAATCTTCAAGTTTCATTAAAAAGTCTTCACCATCGCCAGGAGGATGCATTTTTTCCTGCTTTGTCATGAGCTTGAGTAGTTGATAACACATCTCATTCCAATGATTAGCTTGAAGCTTTTTGTTCAGCATGTTTAAGATTGTTATTGGTGTAAGGGGATATCTTTTCTCAACTAACATAATGATATATAGATTTTTAAACCTTACAAAGTGCACTCCACATGTATCAAACA
>BQNB010125220.1:2133-19804 GCA_026074375.1 Tanacetum coccineum | reverse complement strand
CATTAACTAGTCTAAGTATGCTTTAGATATTCTTAAAAAGCATGGAATGGTCAAACGTGACAGCATTGGTACACCAATGGCTACTCAACCTAAGATGGATGCCGATTTGAATGGTACACCTGTAGATCATACAAAATATCGTAGCATGATCGGGTCACTTATGTATATGACATCTAGCAAACCAGATCTTATGCATGCAACATGTTATTGTGCACTTTATCAAGCAAGACCAACTGAAAAACATCTCAAGGAGGTTAAAAGGATCTTTCGGTACCTAAAGAAGACCACTAAAATGGGACTAGTATCCGAAGGATTCTGGATTTGAACTAACCGCTTTTTCAGACGCTGATTATGCAGGTTGTCTTGATACCTACAAAAGCACTTATGAGGAATCCAATTCTAAGGTGACAAGCTAGTTAGTTAGTCATCCAAGAAGCAGAACTGCACCGCGATGTCAACTACAGAATCCGAGTACGTGTCATTATCTGCAAGTTGTGCTCAAGTCCTTTGGATGAGAACATAGCTATAGAACCGTATAGGGGTGAAAACGGTCTTCACCGTATTACAACTTTTCTCCACCGATATGCACTAAGATCGGCGCTCACTATAAAGAGCTACTCCCTATGGTATTCTGCCCTCAAAGTCCATCCCTAAGAACCCATGATTCGAATTTTCCTTCGGGATCACTAAGATCAACTAGGACCACTAAGAACTTCCCCTTGGGAGCTTACCAAACCCCCAACTAGATCCCTAATGATCTAGGCTTGATCACTGATGTGTCATTGTGCATAGGTATATCAAGTTTTATTATTTATATTTTGTCAACTTTACCTAAAAACAACACTAATGGGCAGTGTACCAGATCAGTTGTAGCTTCGTTGGTAAGTAAGGTGTCGATCACTAAGAGCGAGAGCGTTAATTCCTGATTCTATCATTATTTAAGTTATCTATGCAGTCCTAATTATTCTATTCTATTTTAAACCTAAGTTAATCCTAAACTAACGCAAGGGGGGTTTTCAGTATGAGAGACTGGCACGAGTTTTGGGTATCTAACCTAAGGTTTTTATGATAATAACTCACACAAGCTGATAGACATAAGATAAAGAAGCGGTCAAGCCTAATGTAAGGAAAACGTATTAGCCAGTTTAATCTAATAATATGCCTTGATTGTTCATTCGTGCAATGATTGTATTAATTTGTTGGTGGTATATCATTCCAAAGTTAGGTGGATCTTCTCCCTAGACTCTAGGTTTGTTGCTAGTTAATCTTGTCATGTTTAATCCTGTATAATTAATCCTAAACACGCATAAAGCTTACACCGTTGGATTATTAATCTATCTAGGAAACTATATTTGGTGGTTATATTGAATCCGATCTCATGGAGGCTTCACTAAGCAAATCCAACCAACGTTGTTGCCTCATGTTCAACTCCTTCTGATCAAGGATGTGTTGCAAGCTTTTGTGATCAGTAAACACAGTACATTTTGTTCCATACAAGTAGTATCTCCAAATCTTTAGAGCGAACACTACTACTCCTAATTCCAAATCACGAGTTGTGTAATTATTCTCATGAATCTTTAGTTGTCGAGAAGCATAGCTATAATTTTATCTCTTTGCATTAACAAAACACCCAAACCTTTATGCGAAGCATCGCAATAAACTAAAAAGTCTTTGGTTCCTTCGGTTAAAGCCAAAATTGGCGCACTACACAATTTCTGCTTCAACAGTTGAAAAGCTTCTTCCTCCTTATCTCCCCAATCAAACTTCACACTCTTCTGAGTTAGTTTGGTCATTGACTTAGCAATCTTTGAAAATCCTTCAATAAATCTTCAGTAGTAACCGGCAAGACCTAAAAATTGATGAATCTCCATTGGAGTCTTAAGAGATGCCTGATGACATCAAATAATATCACTTTTATAGCATCATTTATCCCATGTAAATAACCTATTTTGTATAATTTTTGCAAGAATTGTTACTTAATCATTTGTATTTGAGAACTGCAATAATTATAGAGTACTTGGTGAAGATTAGCAAAAAGGCACGCATTCTGGAGCTTAAATGAAGACATTTGAAGAAACTGATTCTGGCATCCTATATGCCGTATCCATCAAGGAAGATACGGCGTATCTGTGCCTACACTTCACAAAAAACCACAAAGATATAAAGTCCAATATGTCGTATCCAGGAGAACTCTATACGCCACATTCAATATAAAGTAATAAAATATTCTAGAAGATATCGAACGTGGTCCCTACTCTAAGAAACCCTCGATACGCTGTATCCATCTCTCTCGATACGTCGTATCGACCAAATTCCAGTTAGTATAAATAGAAAACCTAAAAACGGGTTTTTAGTGTGCTTGATCATATTTTTGATACCTTAACTACAAAAGTCGATTCTCAAAAGACAAGAAGAGAAGAAGAGGTCAAGCAAATCTATTAATTCCTTAGGAAACACCTTGTAATCTCCTATACTCTTGTAATCGTTTGATTTTTGGTATCATTCGTTTAACTCGGTTAGTTTACCTTGGTTGAATTATTACTCTTGTATTGATTATGACGTTTGAGGGCTAATACCCTTGGGTATTAGCCATTATTATAAAGATTTGAATGTTTGGTTTGTTTATCTCGAATGCTTAATTTATCATTGATTGCTTGTTTATGTTTATCAATTTATACTTGTTTACGTGCTTTTGTATGCGACCTATCATTCAACTGGATCTAGTGATACCGACCAAGTTAGCTAGATGCCGGGATGGCTCTCCATATAGTGATTTATATATCTAGACCAATAGGATCACAAATAATGACCTATCTTTGCCTTTAGATTAGTGAGCTTAGTTGGACCGGCAGGTGACCCTTGGGATCAACGAGTACGTTCTTAATCAATTGGTAAAGACTTGGCCAGTGGACTACTAGTATATAAATTGCCATTAAGCAGTAAGTGGGTAAAGTCTCTATGAGCTAGGGTTTAACAAGATCACCATTGCTTTAATCCCTAAGATAGATTATAATCAGCAAATAGGATGCTTTATGCGGATGCGTTTAATTGTGACAGAATTCTACATATCTAGGTTTAGGAAGATGTAACGCCTAAGTCTTAAGAATGATATGCCACCTCGAGACAAGAAATTATTGCACTAAATAAACAAACCAACATTCTAATCGGATTAATAATCGTTAATATAGTTT
This sequence comes from Tanacetum coccineum, assembly GCA_026074375.1. Taxonomy (NCBI): domain Eukaryota; kingdom Viridiplantae; phylum Streptophyta; class Magnoliopsida; order Asterales; family Asteraceae; genus Tanacetum; species Tanacetum coccineum. Next base: position 16,613 of record BQNB010125220.1, on the reverse strand, counting down.
CATTATATTTGGCTCAACCGCTCTTTTATCTTCTGTTAATTTGCTTGCATGGGTTAAAGTGCCTTGAATTGATTGTAGTCACCAACCAAACCCGTGCCCGTCTCTCAGGCTGAAAACCCCCTTTTATCCATTAAATTTAGGACAAACATAGGTTTAGCATAGGTTTGACATAGATTAGAATTAACATAGATTAGATAACCAAGATATTAATAAATTAAAAAGATTTAAACTTGCTCCAAGTGTTCGACACCCTACTTACCACGAAACTACACCCGATCAGGTACACTGCCCGTTAAAGTGTTGTTTTTTGGTTTAGTCGGCAAAATATAAATTTAAAACTTGAAATCACCAAATCACACACCTAACTACAACACATCACCCCATATCACTAAGGGGACCACCCAGGCCTGGACGCTCCCTTTTTTGTCTTTTCCAGATGAGGTGTTTTTTGGAACATTTCTTGTCGTTTTAAGGTAGAAAATTTGAATTCAATATATTTATTTTGAATAAAACATTTCTTTTAAATGTAAAAATTGTTTTGTAAAAGTTATAAAAATGTTTTATAAAAGTTCTAAAAATGTTTGTAACATTTTATAAAAAATGTGAGGTTGAATAAAAATTCCTTTGATCATAAAATGCATTAAGCATTTATTTATTCATGCCTTTAAGTGATTAAATTTTGAAATGGAAATTTACTTCTAATTACTTGTTTAATTTTACATTAAGCATTTTTATATTTTGTGATTATCAAAACGTAGAGAGGTCGAAAAATAATAATAACGTTTTTAGCCATTTTTTCTATCAACAAACATTTCATAATGTCTTTATAAATGTCGGTCGAGTATGAGCATGTGGCTATGAATCTTGGAGTCTGCTGGAACCAGGTACCTCCATGTCCATCTTTATATAAAACAGTTAGCAATAAAGTTGTGGAGGGGGGGGGGCGAATATGGCTTGGTTATTTGCTTGTGTTTGGTTAGAGTAACCTTCGAATCCTTGAGGATCGACCTGTGATAAGGTAGATTCAATTTAAAAAGAATCTCCTTGACAGGATTTCCAGCTGAAGTATTGAATCATTCTAACACATATGTATTAGATTCATCATACTCAGTATGTTCTTATTACCAGAACGTCTCAAAGCAGACAACACGATAAGAGTGAACCAACGAGTTACTATCTCACCGATTGAAATAAAAATTGATTTGAAAATCAATCAACGTGTCACTTGCTAAAGTGTTTTTGCGACACACCAAGAGTTTTAAGCATTTCAAAATTCATCAACCGTCAATTCATAATCTGGACCGAATCGATATCGAGTGTCACAAGTTTGATCCATATAGGATCTCACAAGTCACCAACCGCAGAGCTTGTTTGATGTTGGCTCTGGAAGGATTTCCATCGTAATTGTGAATACTTTCGTATCACTCTGATGTTCTGGCAAAATCACAAAGATAATGCGTAGGACTCTTAAAAATTTACTTGCTTTCATAGTGTGTGAAAAACAAATATATTTGAATAGTGTCCTAATGAGATTTATGGATGATCTCTTGGCTCTAAACTCAATACTGCAAATTTGGTTTTAGTAATCGGAGGCTGGAGCGGACTGCCACCTTTTCAATACCAACTAACTCGGAGTGAGAAATTCAATAGAAATGTGTGTAATCTCCGTGAGAAATGAAACAAGAGTCTGTTGAGAGACCTTGTTAGGATCACAAAAAGTATCGGTCACTTCTATTATATCATTAGATAGCTCGTTAAGTAATATTTGGAACCTTAATAAGGTAATACGCGCCAAAGCCCATGCCAAGACTAAAAGGCCTCACTATGGCCGGCCATGGCATAGTATAAGTACCCCTCTCTACACCTCGAAGAGGGTTGGTTGTTCACTTTACATTTTCTAATATAATATTGCTCTTTTCCTTTCTGTCTCTTAAGTGTTCAATCCTCCCACTCTCTCCAGCTCTTTGTTATTTGATTGTGAGATTAGATAAATCTGGTATTCTACAATTGGTATCAAGAGCCAGGGGTGATATAGTTAGGTTTTGTGTGCGTTTTACTTTAATTGTTTGTTCATGCGTTTGGTTCGAGCATTTTACAAACTATTTCATCTTTTGTATGTTCTAATACCACAAAGATTAGTACTTTCTTATTTATTTATCTTAGTCTAGGGTATTTGTATAAGAAAAACTTTAGAAAAACTAAAAATTCTTCATCTTTTTGTTGTTTTTGGTTCGAAAAAGAGTTTTGGGTACAAGAATCTTGATTTCAAATTTTTTGTGTTTAAATCCATTAGTTTGTGTTTTTAAGGTTCTCATAGTCTTAGAATAGCAAGAAGTACAAGTACAATCAATTAAAAACGTCAAAAATTATGTCTTTAAGTGATTTGAAGTGTTTGAAGACGGCTTTTTATACACACTGTTTGAATTTGGCGATTTATACGTATTGAATTCGGCGATTTATTTGTGTTTGGTTCTGGCGATTTATACGTGTTGAATTCAGCGATTTATACGTTTGGGTATAAGACGATTTATACGTGTGTAGTTTTCACGATTTATACGTGTTTCAAAGTCGGCGATTTATACGTTTTAAAATCCAGCGATTTATACATCTTAAAAAATCCTGCGATTTATACGTCACCAAATCCAGCGATTTATACCTAAGTAAAATCCAGCGATTCATACATGTCTTCTAAATGGTGATTTGTACAAGTTTTCTTAAGGTGATTTATACGTTACACTTAGGTGACATATACACTTACCTTTGAAGATTTATACCTTATTGCCTTGGAGATTTATACGGTTTTCTGTGATTTATAAAATCCCGTGAAGTATTCAATTATTTTCTCGGTTTTATCAAGAATTATAATATCCCGTGTAATCTTAAGACTCATTCACTTAAAACAAACAACAATTTAACACAACAACCTCTAATCACTGAACGATCAAAAAGTTATCTATTCTTATTTAATCATATTCATACAAAGTAAGAATGACTACTCTTGCTGAATTTATCATACTCTCTGGTGGTGACAATCGTCCACCAAAAAAAAAAAAATTGTGGGACATAAGACCCTGTTGATTCTGGAAAGTAATAATGGGAAATATACATGCAAACAAAGTGCTGAAAGATGGATACTTGAATCAGTCAAACACGGTCCACTCGTTTGGCCTACTATTGAAGAAAATAGGGTGATCAGGACAAAGAAATATGCTGAATTGTCTGCTACTAAGAAAATTCAAGCTGATTGTGATCTCAAGGCAACTAATATCATTCTTTAAGGCCTACCATCTGATATCTATTCACTTGTTAATCATAACAGAGTTGCCAAGGATCCATGGGAAAGAATTTAACTACTAATGCAAGGTACCTCATTGACAAAGTAGTAAAGGGAATGTAAACTGTGTGATGCATTTGATAAGTTTGCTCACATCAAGGGGGAATCAATGCATCAGTATTACTTAAGATTTACTCAGCTGATCAATGACATAAACATTTACAAAATGAAATTGGAGCAATTTCAAGTTAATACCAAGTTCTTAAACAGTCTACCACCTGAATAGAGTAAGTTTGTGACTGATGTCAAGCTTGTAAAAGATTTGCATACTACCAACTTTGATCAGCTTCACGCATATCTTTAACAACATGAACTCTATGCTAATGAAGTCCGCATTATGCGTGAGCGCAATCAAGATCCACTAACACTAGTTGCCAATCACCAGCAGACTCCGTCTCATTTCAACACTTATCAATCTTCATACAACAATCCATAATTCCAACAACAGTTTTCACCATCTTCGTCTCCTCAATATGGATGAATTCATCCCACACAACATTACTCAACTACTTATCCATCCACACCTCTTGTAATTTCGTATCCATCAATGCCGTATCAAAATGCTTACTTATCCACAGTTCATCAAGATGCTTACCTACAACCACAGTTCCTCAAATTGAATACACTGTCTCCACAGTTAATCAGCAAATACATCTGGTTGAATTTCCTCAAATAGACTCTGGTCTAGTAGTTCCTGTGTTTAAGCAAAGAGATGACCCTATTGATCGCCCGTTATCTAATTGTGTCATTTCTATTATTGTCATTACATCTCGATTCCCATCTACCAATAATCAGTTAGAAATTCCTCCAACCTAAGACAACAAGCAACTAATCATGATGGAAGGGTGACTATTCAACCACTTCAAGGGAGACCAAATTCTTATGCTGCTGGTACTTCAGGAACAAGAGCTAATACTCCAAGAATAGGATGGAATAATTCAGGTCAACAAAGGGTTTTGAAATGTTTTAACTGCCAAGAGGAAAGTCATATGGCAAGACAATACCCAAAGCCAAAGAAGGAAAAGGGATGCCACATGGTTTAGGGATAAAGTTCTATCTGGTGATAGCTTAAGGAATGGTAAAGTTCTAAATGAGGAAGAATTAGAATTCTTGGCAGATCCAGGTATTACAGAAGGTCCACTTTCTTAGTCGGTCATCACACACAATGCAGCTTATCAAGCAGATGATTTGGATGTGTATGATTCTAAATGTAACGAGATCTCTATAGCCAAAGCAGTTCTTATGACCAATCTGTCTAGTTATAGTTCAGATGTTCTTTCTGAGGTACCCCACTATGAAACATAATAATGAATATTGTAAATCAAAAGTGTTGCAAGAGATGCCGTATTCTGAACCTTCTAAATTTGTGGAACATTCAAAGAATGAGATACATAGTGATAGTAATATCATTTCGTACTCTCAGTATCTAATTGAATCACAAAATACATCTATTCAGGAAACAAATTCTTCTGCACAACAAGATGCCATGATATTATTCGTGTTTGAACAACTATCACATCAAGTAACTAATTGTAACAAGGTTAATAAGGATAATCTAATTGCCGATTAATCCTTATCTGCTGAGCTTGAAAGATACAAAGAACGGATAAAATTGATAGAAGAAAGACAAATTGTGGATTTAGGTACTAGAGAAAAGCTCATAATTGATGACACAATTTGGGATAAAGATGCACATTTTGCGGATTTTGAAAGGAAAATTAACTCTCTTAAACAAACTGTTTTTGAACAATTAAAGGAAAAGGAAATGTTAACAAATACATGTAATGTTCTCAAAAATGAATCCAAAGAAAAGGAAGCTAAAAATATTGATAAATAAATTGCTTTGGAAAAGAAAGTTAAAGAACTGGACAACATCGTTTATAAAATGGGTCAATCCGCGCAAACTGTGCATATGCTAATGAAACCATAAGTTTTCTATGATAACAACCTTAAACAAGCTCTTTGTTTTCAAAATCCTTTCTATCTTAAGAAATCTCAGCAGATTAGGCCAATGCTTTATGATGGTAATGTTACTACTAAGGAAACCAATGTGATTTCAATTGATGATTCGGAAGAGACTTTGATGCTTGAAGAAGAGAGTCGATCAAAAATGATTTTAAAACAAAGTGATATAATGGTTTTAGAAAAGAAAGTTAACATTAAACCAGTTAATTATGTTGTCTTAAATCAATTGTCTGAAGATCTTGGTAAGCGTTTTGATCCACAGCAAGAATTGTCTACTGAACAAGCTTTCTAGTTTCAAATATCAAACCCTTCCACTGATTCTTCTGATGCATCACCTGTCAAAGTGGATGTTCCTAGTGAACTACCTAAGGTAAGTTTGGTGAATGCAAGCCTTAAAAAGCTTAAATTCTACCTTGCCCAGTTTGACTCTGTGGTGAAGAAAAGAATTACACCCGATGCACTCACAGAAGGTGAATGGAGGTTTGAACATACTAAAGTTGTTTTTATCAATGAAATTATTCCATTTTTTAAATATTTAAAAGACATTTTTAATGTGTTTGATAAAGATCTTCTAAACGAAATAACGGAAGTACAAACAGTTTTTGACCAAATGGAAACCGTTGTTCAATAGTATTAAGTAGACAAACAATGTTTGGAAATTGCTAATAAATAAGCTTTAAATGAAAATGATCGACTCTTGGAACAAATCATTTCTCAAGATATTGTGAATATTGTTGTAAACTCTTTTGTGGATATAAATGCTTTTGTGAATGTGAATATGACATCTATGGAAACGTGCAACAAGTGTCTCCAACTTGAAGCTGAGCTTATCAAACAACACAACATGGTTGAAAAAGATGAGTATAATAAACTTTCAAAAAGCTATTCTCAACATAAACAACACTGCATTTCTCTTGAACTTGCAATGCAACTCAATAAAGAAATTTTTCAAAAGAATAACACATCTGTGAACCAAACTATACCTACATTTGATCAATTGTTTGAAGTAAACAATTTGAAAGCTCAGCTACAAGCAAAGGACACGATAATCAAGAAGTTAAAAGCACAAATTAAGTGTGTGAATGAAACCTCTACAAGTGAAAGTGTGAAATAGGACATAGATGAGATTGAAACCATCAATATTGAACTAGAACATAGGGTGGCAAAACTAATCTCTAAGAATGAGCATTTGAAACAAACTTATAAACAACTCTATGATTCAATTAAACCTTTGCGTGTTCGTGCTAAAGTGCATAGTGAATCTTTGGTTAATCAATTAAATCAAAAGTCTGTTGCAATTTATGATTTAAATGCTCTACTCCAGGAAAAGGTTTTTGTCATAACAGCATTAAAAATGATCTTAGGAAATTAAAAGGAAAGGACATAGTTGATAATGCTGCCCAAGTGACAAATGCTACCACTATTGCTCCAGGAATGTATAAGCTTGACCGATTAATTTTGGCTCCTAGGGATAAGAATAATAGGGAAACTCACATATACTACCTTAAGCACACTATGGAACAAGCTTCTATTTTTAAGGAGATAGTTGAACAAGCTAAATCACTAAATCCTTTAGATATGATCTTAATGCCTCTAAGTATTATTAACTGATTCATGAATTGATAGTTTTGCTAGAAGATAACGCCTGATATTGACACACCTAGTAAGAAATTAGTTGCGGTCACGCCTATCAACAAGAAGAAAATAGTTCGATTTGCTAAACCTGTCGCATCATCAACCAACATTCTCAAAGTGACTAACAGACCTTCATTGTCTTCTATAGGAGTAAAACCTTCTACTAGTGCTAGAGGATCAAAGCCTTCAGGCAATACAAAGAATGATAGGATTTCGCGACCACCAAGTAGTAATGAGAAGAATAAAGTATAAGTGCAATTACGGAAACTTAATTAGTTTGGAATTAAATACCTCTGGATTCTAAAATTGTTTGTATAGTATGTGAAAGTATCCTGTTAAAGGTGCTAAGGCTCTTTGTTCTATTTGCAATAAATGTATGTTTGATGCTAATCATGCTATATATTTGATTGATCATGTGAATAGTATGAATGTGCGTGCTAAATCTGCCTCTAAGAAAAATAAAAAGAGAAAAGAATGGAAACCTACAGGAAAAGTGTTTAACTCTGTTGAATATAAATGAAAACACAAGGACTTTCACTTAGTTGAGAAATGTGTGCCTTTAATAGGTACCACCACTAATAAATTGTCTATTAGGGAACCTATTCCTCTCAAAGTAGGTGCACAAGAACTACTATTAACTAAAGTGTATACCAGGAGATCTAAGGTATCTAAGTCGATTTCAAATAGCAAACCTAAGATTGTAAAATCTCTAACTACTAATAAAATGGAACCCGCTAAATCTCGGGGATCTGAGACTTTAGTTGCTCCATTTTCTTCTTCTCTTATCGATTTCAGGTTGTTTAAATGGTTCTGTGGTATTGGAATCCGGATGCTCCAAGCACATGATAGGAGATCGCTCTCAGCTTAACAATTTTATTCATAAATTTCTCGGTACTGTGAAATTCGGTAATGACCAAGTTGTGAAGATTATAGGGTATGGTGATTATCATATAGGGAATGTCAAAATTTCAAGGGTTTATTATGTTGAAGGAATTGGACACAATCTATTCTCTGTTAGACAGTTATGTGACCCAGATCTAGAAGTAGCTTTTAGGAAACACACTTGTTTTGTTTTTAATCTTAAAGGTGTTGACTTACTCTCAGGATCTCAAGGAACTAACCTGTATTCTCTATCCATTGGAGATATAAATAATTGGAACATTTTTCTCCCTGACAGCATTATATTTTAAATCAGTTAATATCTAAAATATTAAAATATTTAACATTTTTGATAAGGGGAGAAAATGTGACTAAAATATATGACTAAGGATGTGATTCTATGGACTCAAGTGTGAGCTTCAACCTTTATGTGCTAAACATTTTCGAATATCGATGCACATGTTAGGGGGAGCATTTTCTAAAAAGTAAAACCATCAAGGTACTAAATGTTTTGATTTATATCACAAAGTACCTTGATCGATGTTTTTCAAAAGGTTTCAAGGCTGTGAATAGTACCAATAGACCGACCATGTATTTAATGACTTAAAGTTAAAAGGTGGTTAGGTATAGGTAATTGTTCCCATGATCCAGCCAAAACCTATGCTATCAGAAACACTAAGTTGTCTAGTAATGAAGATAGTCATGGACTAAGTGACGTAACACACAACCCTCCCCAACCACTCAAAGTCAGAAAGACTTTGTTTCAAAACTCACAGAGATTCACACATTTCTATCGACTTTCTCACTCCGAGTTAGTTGGTATTAAAAAGGTGGCACTCAGTTCCAACCTCTGATTACTAAAATCAAATGTGCACTATCGAGTCTAGGGCCAAAAGCGATCATCCATAAAGCTCTTAGGGGACACTAATACAAAATATTTACTAAATCACATCACTGTGATAGCATATAAACTCTAGAGTCATTACTTCATTATCCTTGTGATATGGCTAGAACATCTGAGTGATACTTAAGAATCACAAGTGAAAAGGAAATCCTGCTTGAGCCAAACAACAGCTCTTTATTGTAGGGACTGCGTAAGATCTTTATGGATCTAAACTTGTGACACTGGATATCGATGCGATCAAGCTTCGAATAGACGGATATGAATTTTGAAAAAGTTTAAAACTGTTGGTGTGTTTCAAAACTGTTCTGCTATTAACACACCGACTGATTTTATTAAATCAATTTTCAATCTTATGTCCATGGGAATCCTTACAAGGGTATCTGGACATAGGAAGGCTGAACATGAATTAATGACTTAATCGAGAAGATAATAACTTATAGATTTACTCATACTGTGTTGTCTGCTTTGTACATATGTGTTAGAAAGATTTGATACTTCAGCTGGAAATCCTGTCAAGGAGATTCTTCTTAAATTGAGTCTACCTGATCATAGGTCGATCCTCACAGATTCGAAGGTTACTCCAACCAACCACAGGCGAATGACAAATCCATATTCGTCCCCTAATTTATTGCTAACTATTTTAATGTAGGATATTTAAAGATGGTGGTGAAGGTACTAGATTCCAGTTGACTCACAAGATCCATAGCCACATGCTCATACCAGACCGACAAATATAAAGACATCAATAAAGCTCAAGTACATGTTTCAAGACTTCCGCTACTCTGATACCATACGTCCTTCTTGAAGCCACAAAGTGTTAAAGTTAAAGAAATTCAAGAAAGATGCATTTATAAAGCTTTTCAAGATTATCCAATCAAGAAAGGTATGAGCATGTCAGTCCAGAAGTCACAAGTTCACGAGATGGAAAAGTTTACAAGATGGTGAAACGAGATCATGCTGGGTTGATGATTTCAAGAAGCTCAAAGATCACATTCATGTCAAGATAAAGGAACAAGCTCACATCAAAAGTCAATGATCACTACTACAAATCACAAGTTAATGATTGAAGTTAAAGACTACGAGCTCAAGACCGAAGTGAAAGCATATTTTGCTAAGTTTAAATGTTTGTAAATTGGAGTGACCTCCCTTAGGGGGAGATTGTTAGAAATACAAAAAAGTATCGGTCACTTCCAATATAATTAGTCGTAGCTCGTAGTAAGTTGTTATGATAAGTTAGTAAGCTAACCGGGCCAAAGTCACAATGTAAGCCCATAATATAAGCACAATGGCCGGTTATGCTAGGTATATAAACCCTTGATATGTGAGAAATCACATATCCTTTTTATACCAAAAATGGCCTTAAAATGAAAAAAATTGTGCAAATTATGCTTGTATATCGCTTGTTTTGTCATTTGTGATGTGTAGATACGGATATTGCAAAAATCACAAGAAAACGGTCAAAAACCGAACAAACACGGACATGGGAACGGATAGAGTGCAAAAGAGCCGGAAGATTGCTATCAATGGTCAACATAGTCAATCCTTGGTCAACATTGGTTAACCACATAAAGACAAAATACTTGAAAATACCCAAAATACCCTTAATGTTAAACCAAATTCATCAAAAGCCCTAAAAACCCTAACATCGTTATCTTCTTTTTATTAAAGAGATAACGGTCGTTATCTCTTATAACTAAAAACCCTTAAATCTTTTTACCCGGCCCATTTCTTTTTACAAAAGCCCAAGTCAACGACCCAAGCCCCTGGGTCAAATAATGATATAAAGAGAAAAGAAATGAAGCGCGGGAAAATTAATTTTTTTTACTATTCATCGTCTTCTTCAGTTTAACCTCGCATCAAATCAAAGGGTAAATTGAAATTGATTACGTGGCCTCAAGATTCGAGTACTAAGCTATGACTTGGCAGAGCAAGACGTCATGATGTGCTCTCATTGGCTAGAATTGACAAAAGGAATGACACGTTGGCTTCATACAAACACACAAGGGAAGAGAAATTTGCACTAAAACCTTTGGAAAAGAAGCACAAGCCTCTGACACACGGATTGCCACGCTGGCAATCCGTGTGATCACATATTGATCCAACGGTGAAAGATTGGTATCCAATGATTAGAGATGAATGAATGATCAGGATTAAAGGGAGCATCTAACCAACTTCAAGACCTGGAACCTTCTTCTTTGGCTATAAATAGCAAGCTTTCTCACACACAGCAAGGAGTTAGCTAGTTAGATAGATTTTTATATTTTAGCTTATTAATTTAGCTTATGTAATTTTTCTTTAAAACTGTTTTTAGCTTATTGTTTACTAAATGTAATTTCCTTTTTCACTATTGTAATCAGCTCTTTTATTAATAGAAGTCAAGTTTTCTTATTATGCACTTTACTTTTCTCAAGCTTACTTTTATACAAAATTTTGTTAAATAAGCTGTTACTGTTTCATAAGCTTGTTATAAGCTCATCTCAAGCTCATCTAAGTCTCTAAGCTTAGATTGATCTCAACTTAATCACTAATTTACTTACACATTTAAAAACAGTTTAATACCTATGCTATGGATGGATTTGGTTGCTTTGGATGATAAGCTTACCCTGGAAGAGCTTATTGGACTTTACTAGCTTATCCTTGTGATAAGCTAGAGCTTGTTGAAAGCTCACTTGAGCTTATTCTTAGCCTTGTTTAGAGCAAAGGCTCTTGTAAGTTTTTCATTTTTCCTTTTAAAAGCCTTACTTTACATTTCAGCTTATAGTTGCTTATTGCCTGCTTATTTTTATTGTTATTAGCTTGTCTCTGCTTATATTTAATTATCAATGCTTAATATGTTCTTTAGTTAGTTTAGATCTTAGTTTTCATTTTTTTTATAAATCTGTCAAAAACCAAAAAATATAGCATAGTTGTTAGTTTATTGATTCTGGCTTATTTGCTTATTGGATTTTGTTCATTTTGTCTGTTTTTAGCTCTATAGTATCTGGTATCTTAGTTTTGAGCTCTTATTTGCATTTTCATAAGCTTAAATGGATTTGACTGTGTTTAAAGGGGTGTTTGGCACAGCAGTACTAACTAAGAGTTAGTACTGCTTGTGACATCTTTGTTTCTTAAAACTGAATTTGAAGATCATTTTTAGGCTTACAAGTTTGGATTCTAGGTAGTTTGTTAAGATTGATAAAGTTTTCTAGTTGCTATTTTGAACCTGTGATCATTAAGGCTGTCATAGTAGCATTTTTAGCTTAAGACCTTTCTAGTTATTGTCATTGCTCAAAATACTTTAGTTTTAATGTCATAAGGTTGCTTAAATCAAGTCATTTAGTTTTCATTTGTAGTTTTTATGATTTGGGTTAAAAAGTGTCATTTGCATCAGATAAAGAAAACAGATAAATAGCCATTTTCATGAACAATTATCAGAGGGTAATTTTAGTTTTTAAAGTCTAAAATTTGGTTTACAAGTAATTTTTAGGTTATTCTTAACGTGTTTGAAACTATTTTTTGGGGAAAAAGACCAATGACAGCTAATAATCCTTTACTAAAAAAAGAACGTGTATTTTGTAGCTTTTTGCTCTCCTTCACTTTGTGTTGTCACAATGAAAACTTTCTTATATATAAGCTCTGTTATTTCTGACTTATTTTATTAAGATTTTAAGTTAATGTGACTAAATTCCTGATGATATATGTAACTTAGTCTAGTCATGTCTTCATATACGTAAACCACCACTATACGAACAAAACCGGGCTATATCTAACCAAAACCTGGCTATTTCGGCCAAGACCCAGCTAGACCCGGTTAAGACCTGGCTATTCTGGCCAAGGCCCGTCTAGATCCGGTTAGACCCGGCTATTCCGGCTAAGACCCGAATAGACCCAGTCAAGACCAGGCTATTCCGGCCAAGACCCGGATAGACAGAAAAGTTAATAGGGAGAGGAAGTGTCGGACATTAAAGGGTTCAAGAGATGCCACTATTCAACAAAAAAGAAAGCTAAACAAAATCCAAAAGCTAAACGCACGTGACCCAGCCTTAATTAAAACAACACAAAACAATTCAACACTAACCTAAATAAACATAATTTAATTAAACATATCTATACAACAAATATCAAAATTAATAAATAAATAAATAAAACGAAGGGCAATTAAAATTGTTTGTATTGGGGCAAGTCCGTTTGATCATTTATCATTATTTATATCGTACTCAAACTCTATGTAGTTCTAAGAAATAACCTTTTTACGTAACTTTGTATGCATGGGGGAACCAAATATATGAGAGAACATGCAAACATAATATTTGTATCGTACTATAAGGGCTTTGATTTAAATTTAAATTTGTTTTTCATGTATTAATGAAGAACTAAACAATAACTATAAACACATATTTTTTACCCCGTTTGTAGTTTGAAAAATTCGAGGTTCTTTACTAAACTATGAAAGAGAATTTCATAATTGTTTGTAGTTTGTACGTAAAATAATCAATGACTTGCTTAGCTATATTTAGCCTTTGTAGCCTTTGGCCTAACACAAACTTTGACATCGGTGGTACAGATAGTTACATTGTGCCACAAACGAATGTTTTTGAAAAATAGTGTTTGACAACGAGCATTTAGCATCGCTACTAGATTAAAAGATGTGTTTATTTTTTACGTCATTTTACATTTTATAATTTTACTTGCAACTACCTTATAGGCAAGACAGGTGTAGTCTTCAATATCTCAAGTCTTCTTAAAAGTCTTTTGTAATAACACATAAAAAATAGTTATTATCAAACAAATTGTCTTGGTCAAGTTGAGTGGGAATATGTGGATGATAGACCATATAGGTGATGCTAGTCGTGCTATTTGGGTTAAATGAAATCTAATTGTCGTTTTCCTAATTCCAAGTCTTCTTAAAAGTCTTATCCGAGTATACTTAGAATTAGAGGCGGCCAAACCGGTGGGCACGGGCACCGGTCAAAACGGGCACGGGCTAAAACGGGCACTGATGGGATAAATGGGCTACTGGGCGAATCTTATTTATTTAATGCTTTTTTGCATGTCACTTTTCTAGCTTTCAAGCACGTATTATTATTTTTGATTTGTATGTTTTCATACGTTTTCCTCCGTTTTTATATGTTTTGTCGTTTTTTTACTAAGTTTTTTTTTTGCTGTTTTTGTTCGTTTTATAGTACAGGTTTCTTATGTTTTATTTACGATTTCTTCTAGTTTCTGTCCCTCTTTTACTGTTTTTTTCGTTTTCGGTTGTTTTTAAGTTTTTGTTCCATTTTTAAGATTTGTCCCTTTTTTCGGTGTTTCGAAAACTAGCTACATTACATAAATCCACGCTTTTACGTCTTTTTTTACGTTTTCGTCTATTTTTTACGTATTCGTTCTTTTTCGTACGGTTTCGTTCGTTTTCGTTCGTTTTCGTTCGTCTTTTTTGCGTTCTTGTACCTTTTTTTACGTTTTCGTCCGTTTTTTTACCTTTGCGTTCAATTTTGTCCGTTCGTACGATTCCGTCCGTTATCGTAAGTTTTTTTACGTTTTCGTACGTTTTTTAGCTTTTCATACGTTTATTTACGGTTTCGTCCGTTTTTTACGTTTTCTTTGATTTTTTTTCTTTTTCGTCCGTTTTTGTACGTTTTCGTTCTTTTTTTAACGTAAGAAAACGAAAGAAAACGTAAAAAAACAGACGAAAACATGCGGAAACGGACTAAAACGTATAAAATTTGACGAAAACAGTCGAAAATGTAAAAAACCGACGAAAACGTAAAAAATGGATGAAATAGT
>BQNB010125219.1:0-19804 GCA_026074375.1 Tanacetum coccineum | reverse complement strand
TCTCACATTGGAAAGGTATAGTGCGGTTTGGAAAGAAAGGAAAGTTAACTCTAAGATTTGTAGGACCTTTTGAGATCCTTGAGAGAATTGGTCCTGTGGCATATAGGTTGAGATTACCTGAAGAATTGAGTAGTGTGCATGACACGTTTCATGTGTCGAAATCTAAAGAAGTTTTTAGCTGATGCAAATTTGCATGTGTCGTTGGATAAGATTAAGGTAGATAAGACCTTACGTTTCGTAGAAGAGCCTTTAGAGATTATGGACCGTGAGGTAAAAACTCTTAAGCGTTAAGCGTAGTAAAATACCTATCGTGAAAGTGCGATGGAATTCCAAGCATGGACCAGAGTTTACCTGGGAACGTGAGGATCATACGAAGGCTAAGTATCCCTAGTTGTTTGAGAATGTTAATGTCGAGACTAATGGATAAATCTCGGGATGAGATTTCCTAAAGGAGGGGATACTGTGACAACTAAGATTTTAGCAGGTTAGTTAAAGCCTGTATAATTCAATTTATGAATGTCATTATGTGTTTTATGTGTTTTATATGTGTATGGGATGGAAGTACATGAGTGATGAATCATGATACTTGTGGAAATGAAATCATTTGAAAGCTTTATGTAGTTTCAAATGTCGTGTACGTAATATTCTGTGTACATACTATGTATATGTAATTCACATTTTATATTGGTTTAGTATTTTATAGATTGTAGAGTACTTTCTATTTTTAAAAATAGTTAGAATCGAAGGTTAGTTGGAAAACTAGTTAGAAAATTTAAGGTTTAGCAAAATAATTAAAGATTTATACTTAGAATTAAAGTAAATGTATAATAAATAAATAAAAGAAAAAAATATAATTAAAAGGGTGGTTGTGTGGATCAGCCGAACAAGGGAAGAAAAAAAAAAGGAAAGAATCCCAATTTGATTACAACTTATTTTTGGTAATTATCTTTTCTTAAGCCTATAAATACAAATCATAAGTTAATCAAAAATCACCTTTTTCTCCTCTCCTCTCTCCTTGGCCGGTCGAACAACACAAAGAACAAAGGGAAACCCAAAAATTTTTAGGGATTTGATTTTCAAGAGTTAAGGTAATGTTTTCTAAATCCTTTTTCAATTCAATTGATTTTATTTAACGTAACAATCATTAAGGATGAATTAGGTTATTGTAAATAATTTGTAATTAAGAGTTTTTGATCATCAAAAATTATTTTAGGGTTAATAATTAGGGTTATAGGTAAGTTAATTAGGGTTAATTATGCTAAATTCAGAATAGAAATATGGGTAAAATTTTAGGTCATCTTGCGAAAGCCATATCATGGTCATACAGATAGATTTTATTGATTTTCTTGAGCCTAAAACTAACTACAGATAGTCTACTTTCCAACCCAAGTGGTTTCATGAATTAAAAGTGAGTGGAAGTTAGTCAAATTAATCAAACAAGATTCGTTGTCAAAACTAAGTTTTCAGGGCAGATTCTGAGTTGTGTTTGTGAGGTCAAAAACCATATCAAAACGTCTTTTTAATTAATGGGCTTGCTAATGTAGCAAGTTCATGATGTTTATGATTTTCTAGAATTTTTGTAGAAGTTTCCTAAGTGTTTAAATGGGTTGCTCAAAATCTAAAGTTTCTGAAGGTGAATCAGTGTCAAATTTCTGGTACACTTTGTCCTGATGTTGAATTTTTGTATAAAATGGTTACATCTCACTATTATTTTTTTATCAAAAATCATAGAAGTAACAACTCATTTCGGAGCTATAGGATGTGAGGAGAAGAACCAATTAGGTGTTTAAGTATTTTATTTAGAGTCATCTTGTGACTATAAAAACTGAGTAAAAAGCAGAAAGTTGAGAAGTAAAGTTTGTGATATAATTTAAGGTTAGCAAGTATGAGAAGTATATAGAAGAGTTGAATCAAGATAGGATACAGAGTATCTACTCGTTTTGAATGTGTTACATCGATTGGTGTGTGAACTAATGATGGTACATATGTGGGTATTGTTTTGTTTAGATTCTTTGCAAGATTAAGTGAAGGAATTGGAATTTGCTTTGCATCAGGTGAGTTTTATAGTCCCACTCTTTACTTATATTTTGGGATTGAAATGATGCAAATTATTTTTGAATTATGAACCGTGATATGTGTTTTTAAGTGTCGAGCTATATGATTGCTATGTGCTATTGCTATGTGATATGAATTGTGGTAAGGCATGTGTATGTGAGGATGACATAACCTTGTGTGAGACCCAAATGGATTTAGCTAGTCAAGTGGGTCAGTCTTGCGCGGAGATATTATAGGACGAAGGGGTACGATCCACCCCAGATAAATGTGAATTTATTTTGTGATAGAATAGCCATGCATATATGTTCGTAAATGTTGTTTTTGTTGATCGCGGTGTCATAAGTGAGTCTTAAACCTGTAACTCTCACCAACAATTATGTTGATGTTTTTAGCATCATTTTCAGGTGAGCAAAACGTGTGAAGAGTTAGGAAGTGGAGTTAGCTGGACCATAGGCTTGCATGCGGAGTCTATGATTTATCTGTTTTAGTTTTCATTTTAACTTGTCATGTTTTGTTCTTCATGCATTATATGTTGGATTATTGTTTTGGGCGTTGTCATAACACGCTTTGGATCTTGACGTTTAATGAATGTCATTTTTAGTTTTCTCTATTTTGACGCCTTGTGTTGTGATGATGCCTATTGATCATGCCTTGCGATTCCGCCTTGGTGGGGTGTGACAATATATATGTATAAAAATCCTAACTAATGACTCGTTAATAAAATAAGCGCTTCTCGGGAGGTAACATGTGTATTTTCAGTATTTTATTTCTTAGTTTATTTTCAATGTTTACACCCCAATTTTATCTAACCCATGTTCAAGCTTAAGTGTGAGAGTGTAGCATTTCTTTTCTTTTATAAAAACATACACAAATCCAAAAATATTATGCATTTCGTATAAGATTACTGCAGGTGATGATGCCAGAAGCATATGGATCTCAAGTACTATGCCCAGATGTCTGGTTTTTCTTACACTTATTTCCCTATTTATACTTTGATTTGTTTTGTATCATTGAGGGCAATTGTATACTTAAGTGTGGGGGAGTAAATAGGGAAAACGAGACATATTTTTAAATTTTCATATTTTTGGGGGTAAATTTTATATTTTTTGTATATTTGTTTGCCCTTGAGATCTAGTTGTTTTCATGCTTTTTAGGATAATATATTAGAATAACTAGATCAATCCACTGGTAAAATCTGTAATCTTTGAAAAATTAAAAGTGTCCCGATTATTATTGTAGTCCATTCTAGGATCGATCACATTTTCTAGCATATATTATAGCTATTCCACTAAAATTGTAAGGATTTGAGCCTATTTTCTCATATAGCATACATCTTTTATGCTTGATCTTTTTGCTATGAGTGTGACGGTGATTTTATTTATTTTAGAACTTGTTCTTGTAAATCATTACAAATACCGCAGTGAGATCACACTTGTGTGATAATAAGTGTATGTGCGTGATAAAAAAACAACTTAGGAATAAAACCAAATGGCCTTCCTTTATGTTTTAATTCCTTGAGCTAACCACCTCGGTTAGTCAACCACTTACATGGATCTATTTGTTAGTGCTCATTTTTAGCACTAGATACCCTTAGAAACAACATGCTGAGCCATCCTGTTCTTAATTGATAAGTCCACCAAAAGAAAATATACACCATTTAGCCTAGCCTTATCCTAGTCAAAGTCTATTGGTTGGTTGCTAGCTACTTGGATTAATGGTTGTTATGTGGGAATCCTTATGAATTTTGAGAAAGTTGATAACTCCATGTCTTGTGACATTTGTTTATTCTATATATATATATATATATATATAAATGAGAATAAAGCCAATGTGCTTTTAAATAAAATAAATGATGAAGGAAAGAAGGAGAAAATTAATACTTGCTCCCTGCAACTCGTCACTCCTCGCTCGCCCCTCTACGGTGAGATGTTAAAAAATATCAATAAAATGTTCTCTTTCAAAATAATATGGATAGCGGAATGTGGAAGCTAGCAACGCTTAGGTTTTTAGAACTTTTGTCTTATGTTGCTTGGTTACACACCTACTCAAAACCCGCCAATTTTTTTGTTTCTCATGGCCCTTATCCATACCCACGTAACCTGAAGCCTAAAACATCAAACCCGATAACTAATTATTATAGATGTGTTCCACTTCGGTGCTTAGCCCTATCGGTTTTTTTGTGTTTTATTTCTCTGTTACAAGCTTTATGGTAATGAATTTATTCACGACCGAGCTATGAGTGTGATTTATCTTACTTACTCCACCAAATAATTAAATGAGTGGTACGTGAATGTATACTTCATTTCTTTTTTGTAAGGTGCATAGAAATGTAAATCAAGCAAGAAAATCAATGGGTATTGTAAAACATCTTGACTTTTTTCACCAATAACGCATAAACGGTGAGTCCTATCTCGTACTGCACTTTGCGTTGGGACTTGCATCATATTTTTCTAATCATTCTCATGTACCATATGATTAGTTTTCTTTAATTCAAGATTTTCTTAAGGGCAAGCAAAGGTTAAGTGTGGGGGGATTTGATAACACTCAAATTGAGTATGTTTTTAGTCTCGTTATCCGTACTTTTGTATAAGTTATTTGGCTATTTTTATATGCTTTCGTTACTTAATTGTACCCAAGTGTGTTTGCAAGTTTATTTGTAGCCAAGTATAGGAAAAGCAAGGAAAAGACGAAGAAATAGTAAATAAACGAAGTTTTATACAAGTACGAAGAATCCCGCATCAAGATCAAGTTCGGAAGCAGGTCAAGAGTGAAAGAACCAACCATTCAAGCTTCTAAGTCCCAAGATAGAGCTAAAATGAAGTTATATTAAAGAATAATGACCCACAGTCTAGCACAACTCAAACGAGAATCTTAAACGCAAAATCAAGAAAAGTATATGTTGGAGCGTGGGAGAAGCCGCAAGGTAGAAGGAGAAGCCGACATGCAAAATGAAATTACATTTAGCTGGCAAGATAGGAACAAGGAGCCACCCGGGCTAACTTTTGGTCATTTCTCAGTTTCCTCTTGAAGATTCATGAACGACCAAGAAGGATCTAGACCCCTTCTCCCTAGCATTTTATGACCCTTTGGCCCTAAGTTTAAAATTTATTACCCCATGGCATTCCTAGTAGTATAAATAGGTCCCTTTTAACTATTGTTTACATACACATCCAAATCTCATCAATCATTCTCTTTACTACTCTTTAGTAGTAATCTCTACTCTCTCTCAATGCCATAATCTTTTCCTAAAAATCCCAAAAAATCCCATAATTTAGAAGAAAGAGGAACCAATCTTAAGAGGTCAAGAACATCAAGAATTTAAAAAAAAACCTAAGTCGACTCTCCTGTGGCAAATTAAAAAAACCTAACATCCCTCAATCATCTTGATAGTTTCCCTACTGCTTTCAAGCTTTAATCCATGCGGTTAGATCTTCGTTGGTAGTAGGTATCGATCATATCTAGGGTTTTTGCTACGTCACTTTGATCCATACACCCTAATACTTTCATGGTTGATTTCCTTAACACTAAGGGTTTTGATTTCTTGGTCCATCTCCTTAACCCTAAGGGTTTTGATCTTCTTGCTATGGGTTTGTGGGTTTTCGATGTTCGTAGTACACATGGTTACTACAATGTTTGGGTTCCATTAATGAAAACTTTAGGGTTTTACATAATCTCTTATCGCACCCTCACGGTCGGTTATTGTATTGGTAGGTGCAAGCTATGGTGTAGACGTAGGGTTGCTGGTTGTGGAGAAAATGTGAGCGTGGATTTTTGAGTAAAAAAGTGCGGGGTGGGGAGAGGAGTAGAAAGGAGAACGAAGGTTATTAGGAATAATCGTGTGTAAATACCTCTCTCAAGTATTCGATGTGTTCGGAATCTAATGATACTATGAATGCAAGATACTCTAGTTGGGTTAGCATTCTGCTATAAAGGAGGGTGTTAACACCATCTGTGGTTAAATGACGCGGTGGAGTGGTAAAGATACGCTCTTGGAAGATACTACTGTTTTGGGATTTTCCCACCATTATCTACGCGCGCGGTACAACTCAGGTGGTAATGCCTTGGTAAGTCTTCGTAGCTATAATGTTAACTGGTAAATCAAGTCAAAGGAAACTGTATTTGGACTTTTGTTCATATCTCACCCACTCCACCCCACCCCAAACCAAACTCAATCTACGACGCCACTCCACCAATCCCAAAATCTGTCCCTCCTCAACCATATAAAACCCCTCCCAATCTTCCCCCCCCCCCACTCACCCAACGCCTCCCCCCCCCACCCACACTACCACTTGACAACCCACCCCCCACCACCCCCACCCACCTCCCCCTCCCCCCCCCCAACCCCCCCCACCCCCCACCCCCCACCCCCCCCCCCCCCCCCCCCCCCCCCCCACCCCCACCTCACCCAACCCCCCCCCCCCACCCCCTTATAACCCCCGCCCCCTATTTTGTTTACACTGGGGGAGGGGGTAATGGGATTGATGTGGCTGTCCTGGTGGAGTCTATTCGAGCTATAAGTGAACAATTTGCTAATACAGCATATGGTTTTTTCTTGGGGAAGCGGGTGGCATACCCCTCCACGCTGTGTATAGCATCAAACTCCATGAAGTTAATGGTTTCTGTTTTAGTAGTATTCTCTCTGCGCGCTCGGTACTGTCTCTACTCTTTGGGTTAATAACTAGAGAGCCCTAGACACATCTTGGTCAAGCTAGCTGACCTCCATCTCGGTATGATTGCACAGCAGTAGCCTAATAGACCCTTAGGCAATCCCCCCCTGGTCAGTCATACCCTACTCTTCCCTCTCTGCGACGCTGCTACTACTCTCTCACGGCGATCGGCGTTGAAGCATCACCTGTCAAAAATGGTGAAGGTTCTAACATGAAACGGCCTTTTCCTGACTTGATGATTTTAAACATAGTTATGTAAAACGTGTTTAAGAAAAGATTTGAGATGGTTGTGTTGTTTGGTTTCCTGTGTTGAACGGTACAGACCCTATGAATAATGTTATAAATTACCTTTTAAAATGATCCTCAAATACGAGGAGAACACATTTTATAGCCATACAATTTAGAACAAGGTAACGCGAGAGTTAGTAATTTACACAAAGGTACTAAAAGAATATAAAATTATAAAGTTGATGTTGTAATATCCCCCGCAAGCAAGACAATGGTGGTGCGAGATGAATCAACTCTCTAAAGAATTCGAACTGCGGGCTAAGAAGACTTTTGGTAAAAATGTCAGCCACCTTGAAGCTTGGGAATGAATTTGGTGTAAAGCTTACCGGATGCAACAAGCTCACGAACAAAATGATATTCAAGATCAATGTGTTACACGCGTTTGTAGGAAATAGGTTGTACATAAAAAATAATGCACTGCGATTATCACAAAGTATAGTTGGACGTTCTGGTGGGAGAGCATGCATTTCCTGAAGTAGGTAGGTAATCCAAATGATTTCAGTAGCAGTGTTGGCCATTGCTGGATACTTAGATTCACAACTTGAACGAGAGATCATAGATTGTTTCTTAGCACCCCAAGATATGATAGTTCCTCTAAAAAAATTGAGTAACCATAAGTAGATCTACGTGTCTCTCAACACCTTATGACATCAAATAACGTCACTTTTATAGCATCATTATCCCATGTAATTAACCCATATTGTATGATTATTGAAAAGAATTGTTACTTAATTATTTATATTTGAGAATTGCAGCAATAATGGAGTACTTGGTGAAGATTAGCAAAAAGGCACGCATTCTGGAGCTTAAACGAAGAAATATGAAGAAAACTGATTCTGACATCCTATACGCAGTATCCATCAAGTAAGATACGGCATATATTTGCCGACACTTCACTGAAGACCACAAAGGAACAAGATTCAATACGCCGTATCTATAAGAATCCTATACGCCGTATTCAAGTTACAAAATGTGAAGATTCTAGAAGATATCAAATGTGGTCCCTACTCCAAGAAACCCTCGATACACCGTATCCAAGTCACTGGATACGTCGTATCGACCATATTCCAGACCTTATAAATAGAAAACTGAAAAATGAGTTTTAAGTGTGCTAAATCATATTTTCGATACCTAAACCATGAAAGTCGATTTTCAGAAGAGAAGAAGAGCAGAAGAGGTCGAGCAACGTAATTAATTCCATAGGAAACAACTTGTAATCTTCTATACTCTTGTAATCGTTCAGTTTTTGGTATCATTCGTTAACTCGGTTAGTTTGCCTTGGCTAAATTATTACTTTTGTATTGATTATGATGTTTGAAGGCTAATACCTTCGGGTATTAGCCATTATTATGAAGATTTAAATGTTTGGTTTGTTTATATTGATTTCTTAATTTATCGTTGAATGCTTGTTTATGTTTATCATCATACTTGTTTACGTACTTTTGTATGCGACCTATCATTCAACTAGATCTAGTGATATGGACCTAGTAATCTAGATGCCGGGATTGCTCTCCATATAGTGATTCATACATCTAGACTGATAGGATTACAAATAACAACCTATCTTTGCCTTTAAATTGTGAGCTTAGTTAGACTGGCATGCGACCTTTGGGATCAACGAGTATGTTCTTAATTAATTGGTAAAGACTTGGTTAGTGGACTACTAGTGTATAAATTGCCATTAAGCAGTAAGTGGGTAAAGTCTCTATGAGTTAGGGTTTAACAAGATCACCATTGCTTTAATCCCTAAGATAGATTATAATCAGCAAATAAGGATGCTTTATGCGGATGCGTTTAATTGTGACAAAATTCTACGTATCTAGGTCTTACAAAGAAGTAATGCCTAAGTCTTAAGAATGATATGCCGCCTCGAGATAAGAAATCATTGCACTAAATAAACAAACCAACGTTCTAATTGAATCAATAATGGTTAATACAGTTTCCTTATATTTGGCCAGACCACTCTTTTATCTTTTGTTAATGTGCTTGCGTGTGTTTTAGTGTCTTAAATTGGTTTTAGTCACCATAAAACCCGTGCCAGTCTCTCAGGCTGAAACCCTCCCTCTTATCCATTAGATTTAGGTTTAACTTAGGTTTAACATAGGTTTAACATAAAATAGAACTAACTTAGTTTAGTAAACCAAAACATTAATAAATTGAAAGATTGTTTCTTGCTCTTAGTGATCGACACCCTACTTACCACGAAACTCCCATCTGACCGGGTACACTGCCCGTTAAAGTGTTGTTTTAGGTAAAGTTGGCAAAATATAAATTTAAAACTTGAATCATCTAAAATCAACCCTACACTACAACACATCAAGTTTCTGGCGCTGCTGCCGGGGAGTGAAAATTAATCTTGATTTTTATTTGATACTTTGGTTTTTAGATTAGATCTAACCCTTAGGAGTAGTGTAATTTAGATTAATGTATAATTCTATATATTTCTGTAAATTTGTATTGTTTGCTTGTATATTTGTTTAGTTTAATTGTTTTGTGTGATTTATTGTTTTTCTAATACACTGTTCTGGTCGAATAACCGATACGGCGTATCCACTTCTATTGAATATGGCGTATCTAACTTTCTGTCTAATACAGTGTATTCATTCAACTTATTAATACAGCGTATTCAGTCCTATTGAATACGACGTATTGATCATCTGATACAGTAGCGAAGAAATTGTTTTTTTTCTTGAACTTTGAGCTCGAAATTCCATATACACCTTCTTTTTCAACTGGTTCTACTGATAATTTTTTTGGTAATTTTCAATAACAATGACTAAGGTAATTAAGGAAGAGTTCGAGAAACTTGGATTTCTAGAGATCAATGTCAGATCATTCATTGACGATACACAACCTGGAACTCTTTATGATGAATTCAACCGACTAAGCAGAATTGATAACGACTTGTTTACTTATGAGATTGAAGTACTAGAATCTTCCGGATGCAACAAACAAGCCAATTGTCCAACACATAATGATTTTGGGGATTATGATAAGAAAATAAGTTATGAAGAATGTGAAAAGATTTATGTTGAAGATGTGATCTTCATTAACAACAGATTTTTGAGGCTTATTGATGTAACAGTGGAATAATGGTTGGACCTCAAATATGGGGAATCATATGACAATGGATGTAAATGTCAAGAATAAGGTAATTAATACATGGTTGATGAGAAGCTATAAACTACAATTTGAAGAATACTTAGAGATAAAAAAACAAAGAGACACGTACACACGTGATGTTGATATGGAATACGACCCATCTAACTTGGTTTTTGCTAATTGGATCGCCTTAAAATTTCACAACCATTCAGATATGGATTGGTACACTAAAAATGCGCTATGGATTTACTAGGCACGAGGTGACGATGAAGTTAAACTTTCTGATAAAGAACCTTTAGATCCTAATGATGAAAATCTCACTAATGAGTGTGAAGTTGCCGAAATTTTTAGGATATAGACTAACATGTTCGATTTCGAGACGCCTACATCTAAAGCTTTCAAGGAATTCAATTTTCTCTTACAAATTGATCTGGATGTCCACACCAAGGATATTGAGGGATATAAAACATACGAAGATTACAAGAATGATTGGATTTACGAGTGGAATAAAGATGTGCCTTGGGTATAAGAAAAGCTATGGATAGATAATGGAGTATGGAAAGAACCCACACCAGTGGACCATTATTGCAAGCCTTTTAACTATAAAAGTGGATGTTCGGAATGGCCAACTTGTAGCTGGATGAATGATGGATATTACAATGGAGGGAACTTACCCGGAGCCTACATAGTTGGAAATTCACTCCGTTATCAAGATCTGGATGGTGAACTTAAAAAGGAAGCTTTAATGAATAAATCCATCATTGAAGGATTAATTGACGAAGATGATAAATCATTTAAAGGAGTTTGGAGAAGTCAAGCTGACTATGTAAATACCAACCAAGATCATGAAGGAGAATATGAGAATGAACATAATGATGAAGAACTATTTGATGACACCACTCAAGAGTGGCCGGTTTGCCTAATTAAAAGATATGTAATGATCAAGTATTCATTCAGAGATGACAAAAAATATGTTGCCATAAAGAAAGATGAATATGGCGATTCGATGAGCACAAATGAAGAGGCATGCCGAGCATACCGAGAAATCTTTTGCTTGATTGACGAAGGATGGATGGTAATGCGCACCGAGTGAAGAAAGCTGGATAAAAAAGTCTAACTTAAAGACTTAGCTGTAAACAAAAGTGTTTCCTGGGAGACCACCCGGATTGTTATTTATTTTATTGAGTATGTCTTCCCAGACATCAATACGGCATATCCACTCCATACCATACCGTGTATTGATTGTGTGGACGTTATCAATCTTTATTTTTATGCACGTTTTAAAAACATTATTGTCAGTTCTGTCCATATGGCGTATTCATACACATGATACGGCGTATTCAACAAACTGACCCGTATTTAGATACTTTTTACAGGTTCTCAATATGGCGTATTCCAGTTTATGGATATGGCATTTTAGACTCCTATACAATATAGTTTATTTTATTTAATTAACCATAGGTACCGAGATAGGAATGCATTGTTTTTCCTATATTTTACACAGGACCTCAAGGAAAAAAATTGAAAATATTGGTGGAGTATCTACGATCTGGAAATCTTGCTCAACAAACTTACATTGAGAATCTATCGAGAAAATATCAGGGGAGTTTCTCATTCTAATTCTTTTTAATTCCCGTATTTTTAATGTTTTAACTATACAATGAGGACGTTGTATAATTCAAGTGAGGGGATGAATTAGAATGTTTACTTGTCCTATTTTTCACATTAAAATGCTTAAATTATGCTCAAATTTTAAAAAAAATTAAGCATACTTTTGTGAAATTACTTTTTACATAACCCGCACACAACAACCCTTGTTAGATATTGTGAGG
The DNA here is from genome assembly GCA_026074375.1 of Tanacetum coccineum. NCBI lineage: Eukaryota > Viridiplantae > Streptophyta > Magnoliopsida > Asterales > Asteraceae > Tanacetum > Tanacetum coccineum. The sequence continues at coordinate 7,860 of BQNB010125219.1, read as the reverse complement.
ATTTAACCTTATTCGTTTCCTAATGTTTACCTAAATTCCACAAAATATGAGTGTGCAGGTAATGTTGTAGACTTTAGAACTTGGCTTGGTATATCTATTCGAGACCACAATAATGAGTACTATGGATTTAGATGGAGTAACTTATTTAAATTGGTAAATTTTTAGGATTACACCCAAAAAGCCTGTACATGTTGTTTATTAACTAACTAAACTGGTTAGTTAACCCCTATATAAACTCTTTGTTTACTCTCATTATAAGAGTAAGATACCTCTAGAAAAATCCGTAGAGCCAATCCTTTAGGAATAACACCAAATATTTGTTTCGTTACACCTTTACACCTTAGCCTATCCTGTTAGATTAAGTCCATTTTACAGTTGCTAGTTGCTTAAAAGTGTAAAGTATGTATTTCCCGAGTCTTGTTTCATTTTCAATCTTTGGTACGGTTGGAAAGAAATTTGCAAATTGCAAATGTGAATGTATAAAGTAGTCAAAACTCATGTATTTTTACTACCATCATAATTAATGGTACGTCCATAGAATGAAGAACTATCAAAGGAATTATCCGGAGCTATTATGATCGTGAAGATGGTGAAATTACATCGAGATTTGTAGTTAGTATAGATGAAAAAAAAATGAAAAAAATCAGAAAAATAGCAACAAAAGGAAGAGGAAAGTTTGAAGATGATCATTTTGCAAAGCCAAAAACGAAGGAATTATTTGAAGGATCGATTATTCGTTGATACGTCTTATAAATCAATGATTTAAAGTTTTGTATAAAGTGGAAGATATCGCCACTTGTCTTGTAAAGTATGGGATGTAAGGAAAGTTGACCGTTACGAGAACGCCAACTTTGGTTGTTGTTTTTGATCTATGATCAAGACGTTTGTTAATAGTTGTGTCTTAATCATGGTAACGGTTAGGAAAAAGTGTCTAGCAACTTGTATCTTAGACTTAATCTATTTGCTTTGTGAATTTAATTTAACAACAATTTATTTCCCTTTCCTAATCATTAACCTTGGGTTTTACTTGAACGAGGATGTGTACGAGCATGCATGTCTATTCCGTCATTACGGCCATGTATGAATGTCTTAGCTGCCTTGTTGGTTTATTACTTTTGGTGAAAGTTAGAAGATCCCTACCCTATATCATTCTTCATTCTAACCCTTAGTTAAACTAAAACGAGGATGTGATCGAACACACATGTCTATTCTGTCGTTACGACCATGTATGTGTGCTTTAGCTGCCTTGTTGGTGTGGTACTTTTGGTGAAAGATTGTAGAATGATCAACGCTAAGCCTTATTATAAAACCCCATTTTACCTTTATAAACTTGTTACTCCTTAGCTCTAGTGGTGGAGATATGTATCCTTGCCAAGCTTATGATAGAATACTCATCACGATCGAGCGATTGAGTGAATTAGTTACATGTTACCACATAGATTAGTTGAGTGATTTAAGTGTTTTCATCTTCCTACTTCGTGAGGTGTTTGGTTGTGTACTTGTAATATATTAAATAAATACTTAACGGAAAAATCCTTAGGGATACATTTTTTGTAAATTCTAAAGGCTACTTGAGGACAAGTAGGATTCAAGTGGGGGATATTTGATGACATCAAATAACGTCACTTTTATAGCATCATTTATCCCATGTAATTAATCCATATTGTATGATTATTGCAAACAATTGTTACTTAATTGTTTATATTTGAGAATTGCAGTAATAATGAAGTACTTGGTGAAGATTAGCGAAAAGACACGCATTCTGGAGCTTAAACGAAGAAATATGAAGAAAACTGATTCTGACATCCTATACTTCGTATCCATCAAGGAAGATACGGCGTATCTGTGCTTGCACTTCACTGAAGACCACGAAGGAACAAGATTCAATACGCCGTATCCAAAAGAATCCTATATGCCGTATTTAAGTTATAGAATGTGAAGATTCTGGAAGATATCAAACATGGTCCCTATTCTAAGAAACCCCCGATACGTCGTATCTAAGTCACTGGATACGCCGTATCGACCATATTCCAGACCTTATAAATAGAAAAATCAAAAATGAGTTTTAAGTAAATCATATTTTTGATACATAAACCATAAAAGTCAATTTTTAGAAGAGGAGAAGAGCAGAAGAGGTCGAGCAATGTAATTAATTCCATAGGAAACAATTTGTAATCTCCTATACTCTTGTAATTGTTCAGTTTTTGGTATCATTCGTTAACTCGGTTAGTTTACCTTGGCTAAATTATTACTTTTGTATTGATTATGATGTTTGAAGGCTAATACCTTCAGGTATTAGCCATTATTATGAATATTTGAATATTTGGTTTGTTTATCTCGATTTCTTAATTTATCATTGAATGCTTGTTTATGTTTATCATCATACTTGTTTACGTGCTTTTGTATGCGACCCATCATTCAACTGGATCTAGTGATACGGACCAAGTAATCTAGATGCCGGGATGGCTCTCCATATAGTGATTCATACATCTAGACCAATAGGATCACAAGTAACGACCTATCTTTGCCTTTAAATTGTAAGCTTAGATGGACCGGTAGGTGACCCTTGGGATCAACGAGCACGTTCTTAATTAATTAGTAAAGACTTGGTTAGTGGACTACTAGTGTATAATTTGCCATTAAGTAGTAAGTGGGTAAAGTCTCTATGAGCTAGGGTCTAATAAGATTACCGTTGCTTTAATCCCTAAGATAGATTATAATTAGCAAATAAGGATGCTTTATGCGGATGCGTTTAATTGTGACAGAATTATACGTATCTAGGTCTTAGTAAGAAGTAATACCTAAGTCTTAAGAATGATATGCCGCCTCGAGATAAGAAATCATTGCACTAAATAAACAAACCAACGTTCTAATTGAATTAATAATGGTTAATACAGTTTCTTTATATTTGGCTAGACCGCTCTTTTATCGTTTGTTAATTTGCTTGCGTGTGTTTTAGTGTCTTAAATTGGTTTTAGTCATCGCAAAACCCATGCCAGTCTCTTAGGGTAAAAAAACCCCCTTATCCATTAGATTTAGGATTAACATAGGTTTAGCATAGGTTTAACATAGAATAGAACTAACTTAGTTTAGTAAACCAAAATATTAATAAATTGAAAGATTGTTTCTCCCTCTTAGTGATCGACACCCTACTTACCACGAAACTCCCATCTGACTGGGTACACTGCCCATTAAAGTGTTATTTTAGGTAAAGTCGGCAAAATATAAATTTAAAACTTGAATCATCTAAAATCAACCCTACACTACAACACATCAACAGCTAGCCCAATCATCATTAGAGTACCCAAGGATTGAAGTTTGAGTAGGTTTGCTAAAACTTAAACCAAATGTCAATGTGCCTTTAATATAGTGAAGAATCCTCTTGACCTCTTGATAATAAGATATGTTTAGGAACTGACTGACTTAATTATTAGCATAAGAAATGTCGAGTCTAGTTATTGTGAGATACTAAAGTGCACAAACAATGGAGTGGTAATGAGTCGCGTCTAGAAACAGATCCCCTGTGGAGACAATGAAGACATTTGCTCCTAATGGAGTGGGAGCCAGTTTGGCATCTATCATTTTGGTCCACATGCAGTCATTGCCATGGGTTGATATCGAGACCGGCATTGAGGCATATTTCGCTAAGCGCTACGTCGACAACAAGTACAATTTAAAGCGAGATAATTGGAATGTGTCTGATGGTCAGACTGGTGATGTGGATGCGATAAGACGCCAACCTCCCCCGAACGTGGAGCCGTCTAACTGTGAGGCATAAATTACATTTTGGCTAGACTTAAAGAACACTGCCCGAGCCGTTGTCCATGCTCAAAACGGGGCTCAGAACATGATCTTTTGCCATCACGGATCTCGCTCATTAGCTATCACTCGACATCAATATGTAAGACACATTATAAATATTATACATATGTATAGTTCATTGTATACATGGTGTGTGATTTGTCATTTTTAATTTGTCTCATCTTATATACATATGTATGTACAGTTTGAGAGTGACGAGAGTCATAAGTAACCGTACCTCATATCTTCTACGACATGCATACTTATGAAGGCTTATGTGTTTTTTCAATAATGTAGTAACCGGACTAATATATTAATTTTTTGTTTTTTGTCACTACATAGGAAGAAATGACCAAGCTAAGGGATCTGGGAGCCAATACGCCTACCGGGGTACCCTACACCGAGAAAGAGATTTTTGCTAAGGTGAGAAAAGGCAAGGAGTGGGGTTACATATCCAAGAGGGATATGCAGGTAGCCAGCCTAGGCAAGACAAAGGTATTTGGCTTGCAGCCTCGAGGTACATAACCCCAGCCTTAGATTGATGATATGCTCGTTCAGAGAGACTGAGAGCTTGCTGAAGCTAAAGCAGAGGCTAAGGCCAATTGGCGAGAACTGGACGAGCTGAGAAATGCCTTAAAAACTAACTCCCAAATGGTCGAGTTATCGAGCCAACTTGGTTCTTGTAGCGAGATGCACTTGGGCAGGGGGACTGAGGACAGGAGTGGCGAGGGCGGGAGTGGTGGAGGTGGGGATTATAACGAGGGCGAGGATGGTGACGAGGGGCATTAGTATATGGGTAAGTGTGAGCTATATATTTTGTGTGTTGAACTATATTTTGATGACCCGTCTATGATTAATGTACACTTTAAACATGTTACATACTCCTTTGGCGACTTGTATCTTGCAGATATTGCAACTTTTGCGAACTGGCAGCTAGATTTGCATAGAACACCCGTTTTATAGACTTTGTAACGTTTTAGATGAGTTTTAGAGGTGTTTAGCGTGTGTGTATATATATATATATATAACTTTTTTAGCCGTTATAAATTGGTTTCTAATATTGGCATGTTGGTTTTGGATGTGTACACATTTTGATTGTGTACAAGTTTTTGGTAGATTTTTTTCCCAAAAAAATCTGGAAAACTGCTACTATGCAGCAGTAGCATATCTATTTGTCGAGGACAAGTCCTCAAAAAAAGTGTTCCTCGTTTGACTTTCGTTGACCTAAATTCTAATAAATTAGTTAATTAAATTAATTAATTTATTAATTAATTTATTAATTAATTAATTAATTAGTTAACCTCATTTGAATTTTGTTGACTTAACAAAAGGAACCTTTGAGACATGTCCTCGGGGAAAAGATGGTCAACTTTTTGGTAATGTTTGACTTGAAATTGTGTGGGACCCAGAAAGGTGTCGAGGAAAGTTGTCGGTTTGACTTTCTCGATGAGGTTTCCTTGTAGACGTTTGCCTGATGATATGGTGTCGGGGAAAGCTTTCCCTGACGACATGTCTCCAGCAAAGGCCTCAAAATGTCACCGGCATAAGCGTCGAATGTTGTAATGATCATACCAAGTTGCGTTTGATTCCTACGGTGCCATGTTCCGACTATTTAAAAGTTAATTTTTATTATCTTATAATCTCAACTTCTATATATCATACCCCTATTTAACCATCTTTCGCACAAAATTTCTTAATTCTCTTTACCAAAAAACACATTTTTGTAAACCATGGATCTAAATAATGTTGATTACGACTCCGATGAAATGACATTAACCTTTTGATGCAAGCCGATCAATATCACCAAATGTTGGAACAACAAGAAGCTCAAAGTTCGCGTACGCGTAATCTGATATACCGTGAATGTGAGGTTAATCACATTTGTTAGCCGACTATTTTGGTGATGATCCAAAATATACGGGTCAAATGAGTTTTAGTGTTATTATGAAATGCACTTATGTCATACATCAATTCGCATACGGCACATCACATGATGCATTTGATGAATATCTAAAATGGGTGAACATTGTCCTTGCGATTGTCTAGATCATTTTACTAAATGCATTATTGATTTGTAAAGGCCCGAGTGTTAAGGAAACCTGACTTTAACGACTTTCAAAATATATATGCAACACATAAGAGGTTCACGGATTTTCGGAAATGCTTAGAAGAATTGTTTGTATGCATTGGGAATGGAAACCTGTCTGAAAGCATGACACGTGCAATCTGGAAGAGGTGATAAAAAATACCCAACTATAATGCTTGAAGTTGTTGCGTCGTACGATTTGTGGATTTGACATGCATTTTTTAGGGTGGCGGGTGTGAATAACGATATTAACGTTTTAGATAATTCTCCGTCGTTCGACTAACTTTATTGATGACATCGCCCCTCTGGTTCCATTTAAAGTAAATGTGAGTAAGGTTTTTGTTCTTTGCAAACAAAAGAGAACAAAATTTTTACACACATTCACCAACCAAAAACACTTAGAGAAATTCTACAACTAGATAGAAAAGACACTTGTAAAAGTTAGAAGAAATTTCTTTAGAGTATGGAGAACTTTGTGTGATGCAAAAATGCCTAAAGGTACTAACCTTTTATAGGAAAAATAAAGTGAGGAGTGAGGACCCAAAGGACATGTGTCCATTTTTTTTGGAAATACAAAACAACAACGCACGAAACACACACGGAAAAGCAAGTCCATACAAAAGGACATAAAAAATAAAGACGAAAACAGCTAAATGTAAGCCATCAACACAAATTGAGAAATATTTCGTATCTTAGATGAAGAAGATTTCAAAATGAAAAGAAGAGAGACTGTTTACGGCTCAGTCAGAACCCATGCCAGACGCACATTAAAAGCGTAGCACGAGTGAGCGGAAAATCATCCAACTTCTTAAGCCTTGCAATTATTCTACATGGATATTCACAGTTGAAAGGACTGAACACACATTAAATGCATAGCAATCCAGAAGACAAAATATACTTCGAATATTCGGGAATTAAATACATAGATATTCGCGCCACCAGTTTACGGATGCACTAAAAGCTCCCCAAGGCCTAAGAAAACATCTTGCCAAAGATTGGGAAACTTCTCATTAAGAAGCATGAATCCATCACCATATCTCCCTAATGGTCAATATACTAATGCACTAAGGGACTTTATAGCGAAAAAGGTTGAGCCTAAATAGCTAAGGCCTATGCGCCCATAATAGGCCCAAGACAAGCCCACCAAGCGGAGCACTGACAAACCAAGTTTAGAAAATGCATCCATGAAATGGCTCGAGTGGACCTTATCCCAAAGGGCCGTTACGACAAACCACACTTGTCAATACCTCATTCGGGTAGTGCTACGAACATTATATTAGTATATGCAATTATTTATGGAGAAGTCCTTAAACAAGGAAGAACCAAGGTCGACACGCCACGCATCATTCTTGTCTCATCCCTTAGATGTTCACCACGTTGACCATCCTCAACCCTTACGCATTCACAGGTTGGACGGAACCCTAAATGCATCTCTATAAGTATCGAGGTCATTTCCTTGAAATGGACCAAGTCATTCTCGAATAAAAATACACACACTCTATAGCCGGCTCATGAGTGTTAACTCTAATCATACCTTAGGGTCCTTACCGTACGTGAATAACGAAACGATCGGCTATCCCTCACCATCCAATAATGTCCGTGTCGTAATTTAAATTATAATTTTCTTAATTAGCAAAAGAGTGGAAAGATGATAAAATCAGAGGAATCGTCTATGTGGTTGCATTTACTTTAGTCCCTCAAGTGTGTACTTTATTACATTTTTGATCCCTTGAGTATTTAGCTAATTTCTACTCTTCTCACAAAATGGTAAGCAGTTAGGGAAAAAAACACCCCCCGAAACCTACTTGCTATAAACAAAATTAGTAAAGATGAAAATAAAGGTGTTTTAGATGTGGGTCTTGTAAGTGATAAGACTGAAAGTAGTGGTGACTGCAAAGGACACCACCACGTCAGCGCCAACTCAGCTTTCTCTCTCTTAGACCACACAGTGACCAAACACATGTAGTGGTGAC
>BQNB010125218.1:0-19805 GCA_026074375.1 Tanacetum coccineum | reverse complement strand
GTCTTAATTGACTAAAATGCTAAAACAAAGAAAACTAGACCAAAATGGAAAAGATTTAAGCTTAAAAACACTAAAAATATGAACGAGATTCAATCCCGTTCTTTAAAAAACAAAATTTTGCAATTTTAACCCTACGAAAGCAAATCTAATTTCCTAACTCCTAAATGTTAAAAGAAAATTTTCTAAAAAAGAATTATATTTTTTTGACTTTTTTATAATTTTTTATGAATTAAAAACGATTTTAATAAAATTAAATGTTTAAAAATACTAAACTATTTAATAAAAAACTATTTTTTTTAGCAAAAGTAGCTTGAACAATGTAGAATCTAATAAAAATAAGCTTGTGAAAACAGCTTATCAAATAAGTAGTGAAATAAGCCAAAAATAGCTTATAAGCCAAACGGGCTAAAATGTGTATAAAAGATAGATTTTGCAAACTTAAACTGAAAAAGTCCCAAGGGCGAGTTGTAGAGGGAGTGTGTGTAAAACGTTTGGTTGATGGTGGTTGAGGTCCCGGGTTCGAGCTTAGGCTCACTTGGGGCTTCCCACTATCCCAAATGTTTTTGTTTTTGCCATTTTTTATAACTTTTTAAATAAGCTCAAAATAAGAAACTTTTGCAAAGGCACTTTTTATATAAGCCCAAAATAAGCACACAAATAAGCAATGAAAGACAGAAATGCTTGAAACACTTAAACACTAAAATGCTAACTGTTTGGGCTTTTTTACACTATTAAGCTAAAAAAAAGGGCTACTAAGCTGAAAATAACTAAAAACTATACCTAATAAGCATAAACAAACAAAAATGAGCAAAGGGGTTAAGCTAGAATAAGCTAGAAAATGACAGATTAACAAAAGAGTTTTAACACTAAAAATTTTAAGCTAAAATGAAAATAAGCTTAAATAAGCTCTATCCTAATGCAAATAAGCTGAATTAAGCTAAACCTATCTAATGAGCAACACTAACCTAATTAAGCAAATGAACTCTGCATAATAAGCTTAAATAAGCAAAGACAAATGGCCATAATCAGACAAATCAATAACAGCAAAAGGGTACATTTTGGGCTTAAAATTAAGCAACAAAAAGGAACCTTATGGACATACAACTTATATAAGTGTTGATGCAATATTTTGGTTGGGCTGGTCTTGACGACTCTCCTTGGGCCGTTCGTCGTCTTCCCGAGCCTTGAATAGTGCTGCCAACAAAGAAGAACCGGTTAGAAGGGGACCCGGGGCCGGAGCCCCGGGATCCACCCTCCGACGGTCAAGTCAGTATGTGTATAAGCATAGAGAAAAGTAGTAGGTTAAAGAGTAACCTGTTAGATTATGTGGAATAGGAGGATCCCAACCCTATATTTATAGGGTATGGATTAGGGTTAGGTTTGGATGTAAGCCGCTATCTATCGGGCCTGGCCCATTCCTGGCCCAGTCCAGCTATATGCGTTCACAAGACCACCAGTTATTGTATGATATAGCTCTTGGCTTGGTTTTGCTAGAAATTTTGCTTTGTCTCATGGTGTGTTCCTTTTTTGTCCTATGTAGGCCCAATCGCCCGTGTCCGTGACCCGTAAGTCTATGTGTCTGCTACGACCGCCCATTACGGCTGTCCATGGCCTGTAGGCCCAACTTAGCAAGTAAGCCCATAATAGCATAAGTGGGCTGGGACGGTCCACAATATACGTCATCATGTTCCCCCAGTCTAGTAAGTGTGGCCGCAGCCGCGGTTGCTAGACTAAAAGGACTACCCTTACCGTCGCGAAGACGTTCGCACTTTCCAACCATACGCCACCATATCTATCTTCAATCTGTGTGAATCATCCCTTATCTTAGGCAGCACCCGCATACATGTGTCGGGTGATTATACTCGGATGCTTGGTTTCCCGTGGCTAGACGGTAAAGACCCCGTAAGAAGAATACATGTTCTATAGTCGGGGTAACACTAGCATTGGCAAGATACCATTCTCGTTTGTTTCTTTTTTTTTTTTTTTTTTTTTTTTTTTTTTTTTTCTTTTTTTTTTTTTTTTTTTTTTTCTTCTTATTTTTTTATGCGAGCGGATGTTGAAAAGGATTTATAATGATGAAGGAGGACCCCATATAATAAAGGCCGATGGAAGACGTACTTCCGTGGCCGGGTAATGCGAATATGTCATTCGACTTACGGCCGACAGAAGACGTACTTCCGTGGCCGGGTAATGCGAATATGGCATTCGACTTATGGCCGGCGGAAGACGTACTTCCGTGGCCGGGTAATGCGAATATGGCATTCGACTTATGGCCGATGGAAGACGTACTTCTGTCGCCGGGTAATGCGAATATGGCATTCGACTTATGGCCGACGGAAGACGTACTTCTGTCGCCGGGTAATGCGAATTTGGCATTCGACTTACGGCCGACAAAAGACGTACTTCCGTGGCGGATGATGCGGATATGGAATTTGACTTAGTACCGGACTTGCAATGTCTCTTACGTACTTGGTGCGAATATGGCATTCGTCTTAGTATTGGGCTTGCAACGCCTCTTACATACTTTCTGCATCCGGAGATACTTACGGGACATGCACGAAGATAATTATAATGGTAATCGTTTTAACTTATAGCACCAAGTTAATGGTGCTATGTTTTTATTAGTAGTATTAATACATTACAGACAAAAGTATCCAAGACTACAGGAATATTAATTAGCACTACCCCAACAGGCCGTGCCCGCCGCAAACCACGGATCTTACTAGAAAGGTGGCTGGTTTACATGTGATATGACTAACCGTGGTATTGTTTAGAACTACTAATTAGTAGAAAAATATTTTTAAAAAAACTCTTGAATTCAGACAAGGATGTTAAAGTAATTACCTCTTCCACTTTTTTAACAAAGTATGTGCCATTAAGTTTATAAAACACAAGGTGTTTGTTTATTTATTACGTCCCGGCATCGGGAATTGAACTCCGTACATTAATATATAGCGGATATGCATTAAAAGTAACATGGTTTAACTAATAATAGGCATAAGATGATGTAGAACAAATTTAGGACTACGTATGGCATAAACATGACCGAGGTACGGTCGTGTGTTTTAAACGTCTAGACGGGCGGGGCCACGCCTGCGACCGATCTCTTAAAAATATTACGTTCGAAAATAAACAAAAACGGGCAACCACGGGCGCCGCGACGCGACTTCATAAAATAAAACGTCCGGACGCACGGGGCGCCGCGACTGGACTTTATAAAATAATATGTCCGGACGGGCGGGGCGCCGCGACCGGACTTCATAAAATAATACATCCTCACGGGCGGGGCGCCGCGACCGGACTTCATAAAATAATACGTCCGGACAGGCGGGGCGCCGCGACCGGACTTAAAAAATACGTCCGGAAGGGCGTAGCGCCGCGATCCCGGACTTTATAAAATAAAATAGTGGTAAAATCGTGTTACCAATTTTAAATAATGACCAAAAAATATCCAAGTTTACGAAAGTCGTAGAACTGTTGTGTCGAATCCGGGAGTTTGTATAATCAGTCAAGCGTGTCCACAGTTGGTAACCGACGAACCATTTAGAAGTAATTTTTATAAACCTATTAGATTATATTAGGGAACGTACCCATGAATACTAATTTGATAAATCACCATGTTGTATAACAATTTAAAATGTCATAAAATGTAATAAAATGTAACAGAAAGTATGTCCGGACGGACGGAGCGCCATGACCTCGAACATCAAGAAAGAAAATACGTCCTGACAGGCGGAGCACCACGGACGGACGAAGTGGATGACCGCGGGAACCCAAAAGGAAAATAAATCCGGGCCACGACAAAAAGTCTTGGGGCGGACCAGATTTATTTTATCCGAGAATCTACGGATAATTATAAAAGATATAGGTAATATCTTTTTATAAAATTAAAAATATTGGTAATTATCATGTTATCACTTTAAAAAGATATACATAATATCTTTATGAATTTAAAATGATTAGTAAATATTTCCAAAAGATATTGTATCCATTTAAAAATATGAGATATACTCGTATATGAAAGTGATTATCATGATACATATCTTTATTAATTTTATATCAAGCACATCCAAGGTTTTGAACCCATGGTGCGTTTATTCACATAAAGAGTTGATACGCCATATAATTGATAAAGAGTTGAATAATAATGGCAATTCAATTAAGTGAACACCACATACCCTCAATGGATGCAAGTATGGTTTACGCATGGTATAAGCCATGTTTACATAACATAATTCTTACGCATGGTAGAATGCTCAACGTAACATAATTTTTACGCCATGTTTGCAAATAAAAATACGAGAGTCTTAGAATTACCGGCTTTCGAAACAGACGTTTGCTTTCCGGTCACGTGAGAGAACGAAACATGTTTTAGTCATTGTCCCACGGATGGCGCCAACTTGTTGATGCAATATTTTGGTTGGGCTGGTCTTGACGACTCTCCTTGGGCCGTTCGTCGTCTTCCCAAGCCTTGTATAGTGCTGCCAACAAAGAAGAACTTTTAAGCTAAAATGAAAATAAGCTTAAATAAGCTCTATCCTAATGCAAATAAGCTGGATTAAGCTAAACCTATCCTAATGAGCAACACTAAACCTAAATAAGCAAAAGAAATAAGCAAATAAGCTTAAATAAGCACAAGAGCAAAATGGCCAAATCAGACAATCAAAACAGCAAAAGGTCACTTTTGGGCTTAAAATTAAGCAACAAAAAGGAACCCTTATGGACATACAACTTATATAGGCTTAAAGTTTGACTTAAAAACTACAATAATCAGCAACCAAATAGGAGTTTGAAACAAAGATAAGCCAAGAAAAATGCTTATGAAAAAGCTACACACTCAGATTTCAACACTTAGAAGAAATTTTCAAATCATTATAAACCCCTATTTTTAAGCTTAAAAATAAGCAAACAATCAGAACCTTACAGACTTGAGACCTAAAAACAGATAAAATATGGACCTCAAGGAACACATATCATCAGTCAAAAACCATTTTAAAATAAAGAATAAGCCAGAAATACTAAATGAAAAAGTTGTTTCTTCTTTTTTTTCTTTTTTTAACACTTGGTTAAAATTAAGTTTTGAACTTTAAGTGCCTTTGAAAACAGCTTAACACTACTTAATTTAGTTTGTTAAAAATGGTTTAGTGACCCAACCGAATGAAAACACCAATATGACCCATCTTAGACCTAGTGCCAAACAGTCCTTTAACTTTTTAAATGCAAATTTTAAACTGTTTTTGAAAAATTTAAGCTTAGATACTCAAAGACAGATAGAAACCAATAAATTTTAAGAAAAAATAACAGATAAGCACACAACAATAAGCATTTAAAATAAACAACTAAGATATAAGCAGAATAAGCAATATAAAAGCAGATATAAACAAAGACTTAAAAAGATGGCATGTAAATAAGCAACAAAGACAAATAAGCATTAAGTAACATAAATAAGCATAAAAGATAGAAAATAAGTAGAAATAAGCTAAGCTACAGTAATAAGCAAAAAATGAAAAAAGAAACTTACAAAAGCCTTTGCTCAAAACAAGGCAAACAAGCTTATAAATAAGCTAGTCTACAGGCTCTAGCTTGTCAAAAAGACAAGCTAGTGAGGGCTATAAGCTCTTCCTTTGCTAGCTTATCATCCAAAATTAGCTGTGGTGATTTGGGGGTGGATTTCTTTGTAACTTTTTCTTAACATTTTATATCATTTAGTAGCTTTTAATAAGAACAGGTTATAAACGGGTTTTATGAAAGCTTATGAGAGCTTATGATTAGCTTTTTGAGACATAAAATGGACTAAAACTTGTAGACAGATTTCAAACCAAACTTAAATTTCATTAACTTTTAAAAACATTACAAAGTAAAATTACAATAAAACTTAATTAAGACTAAGGAAAGCTGATAAAATGAATTCTAAGTAAAAACTAGGTAAAAAAACTATCTGCCAAAATGGCTTACAAGTGACCTATAAATACAAGAGCTAGGAAGATTCTAGGTTGTGTGTTACTTTGCTAAGAGGGATCATAGCTATGTTTCTTATGTGAGAGAGGTCACAAAACAATCCTAGCCATCCAATTTGAGTAGTGTCCAAGTCATATAATCATAGCCCTTCATCTTTTTGTCTTAATTCCTTGACGAATAAGGATGCAAAGGATTGCTGTCGGAACTAATAAAATCACTTCACTTCAATGTCTTGATAGCACAAAATAAATAAGAAGAAGATTAGTGGTATTTGTGGTGGTTGCGATTTGCTTAAGAGAGAAAGAGAGAAAAAGTGGAAGGATTACTTGCAAATGAAAAGTTACAAATGAACCAACACTCTCTCCATCCTTGGAGAGGGGTATTTATAGTTAAGACTAAAAGGCTTGCATGCCTTTAGTAATTCAACGGGCTGGGCTCGGGTTTACTTGGGCTTTCGCCCGATACACGTGACCGATTAGAATACAAATAACAGCCCGTTTACCCATCTAGCCTATTACAACGTATATTAATTTAGTGATCGAAACCTAATATAGTTATGAACGAACTTCTATTGTTCGACTCAATATTTTGAGGCTAACAATCTCCCCCAAAGTGAGTTCATTGTGACACTCCTTCATGAGATCAATGAGATTGCTTTTGTCGTTAAGCTCTTGTGATCTTTGTCTCTGTCTACGTTGTAGGCTTGTTGCTACATGCTTTGTGATCTTTGATCTTGAGCCTTTATCATTGTCTTTAGACTTCGTCTTTTCCGTCTGAGATCTTTAAATCTTTATCCTTCCGTCTTGATCGTCTTTGCCACCTTGCGATCTTGTATCTTGACCAACATGCTCATACTTTGCATCATCTTGAAAGCTTGCTAACAATCTCCCTTGATAGACTTGATATCTTTGAAGGAAGATCTTGTATATTAGAGTTTGTGCGGAAGTCTTTGTCTTTAATTCTTGAGCTTTCATGATTCTTGAATCTTGATGCTTATAGAATGTCTTTGTAGTTTGAGCATGAGCATGTGGTAATGAATCCGACTTCAGCTGGAATGAGGCATCACCATCTCCATCTTTATGTATCCTGAAATAAAACAGTTAGCAATAAAGCGGGTGGACGAATATGGCTTTGTCATTCGTCCGGATTTGGTTAGATTAACCTCCGGTTCCGTAGGACCGTTTTACAGTATAAATACTGTACCTGTGATCAGGTAGATTCAAAGAATCTCCTTGACAGGGTTTCCAGCTCAAAGCGTAGGATCTTCTAACACAGATGTATTAGATTTGCCATGCTTGCTAGTTCTCATTACCGGAACGTCTCAAAGCAGACAACACGGTAAGAGTGAATCAGATAGTTACTATCTTTCTGATTATGTCGTCAATTCATTTACTGGACCTTTATCGATATCCAGTTGACACAAGCTTGATTCATATAGAATCTCGCAAGTCACCTACCGCAGTGCTGTTTGATGATGACACTGGAAGGATTTCCATTCGTCATTGTGAATACTAAAGAGTATCACTCTGAATGTTCTGGCAGAATCACAAGGATAATGCGTAGGACTCTTGTTAACAGCTTGTGAACTTAATGATGTTCAACAAGTGTTTGTCATGGAATGTGTCCTAATGAGATTTATTTGATGATCTCTTGGCTCTAGACTCGATTAGTGCATTTTGGTTTTTAGTAATCGGAGGCTGGAGCAGACTGCCACCTATTCAATATTAACTAACTCGGAGTGAGAAAGTCAATAGTCGAGTGTATCTCATGTCAATGAGACAAGTTTATTTGAGGAGAAACTCGAATGGATAGGGAGGGTTGTGCCTTGCATCACTGGGTCCATGATCGCGTTTTCAATCGCCAAGCAATAACCACTGTGATTCCTCGACAGCATAGGTATTGACCCCATCCTCCCCCAAAAACACCCCCCCCCCCCCCCCAGGGTTTCTGCCTAATTTGTGTGGAGGGCTTCTTTCTTTTCACCCTTTATCCATACATTTCTTTTTCATTCTTCAACCCCTTCAATGCTTACCAAGACGTCATTACTAACACCTTGTTGTGATTGTTCCAGTGTTAGCTCAATCTTAGTCGGCATTCTTCCCTTATACGCATTCATCTCCAATCATACCTAAGGACTGATATTTCTAACTATGGAGTGTCCTTGGGTAGATTCCTCCAGTTCTAGTTGGATCATAGGACAAATACCTAACCTTACCACCTTATGACTTCAGAATCGTCGTGAAATAAGATGTTGTAGGGTATGAGATCGTAAACATAAAACCTTTTTCGAAGAGTATCAAGCACTTTAAGCCGATAAGATCACTTATTATTTTCAAGATCACATTTTAAATACATTTCTCCACTTATTTTATATACTAATGCACTTAGTTTTTTAAATACTTTGTGATTAAAATTTGTTTTGAAATACCATGGGGGAATCTTTTACTTAGCATGAATTACATGGAACATAAACTTGCTCCCCCTCAATTTTACATATGTTTGACACCAAAAACAATGATACCAAGTTGTAAAATGAATATAAAATTGAGGTTGAACACTTAGTTATCTTATAACTATCATTCTATTGAATTGTCATTATTATCTTGTTGTTATTAAGAGACTTTTTGGGAATGGTTTGAATACATAAGAATGATCGTGAGATGATGTATCCAAACTCATTAAATGTTGTTTTTTGAAAAAACTCCCCCTTGAAAGATGGAGTGTTGAACACACTATTTTGAAAGATTATTAATCGTCAGTGAGAAATTCTTGAAAAATTGTGTTCAACATTTTGAAAAACATCATGTTAGAAGACTTCTCTTCCAACTTTAAAGGTAAGCGCACTTATATGTACACTATTGATATTTGCTTAATTGTACATATAAATTACCCGGGATTTTGCCTAATAAAAGCCAATAAAATGCCAAAAGAATAGAAAATGTGTGCTTTTGTGTTCAATTGTGCAGGAAAGGATTGGAAAGACAAAAAGAAGCAAAAACGATCAAAAACCGACAAGAAACGGGAAAAAGACAAAGAGTCAAGAGCAAGAGTGAGAAATCAGCCAGAGATCATAGCCGGATCAGCCCGACACAGTCAAACACAGCAAAGAAGTCAAAGGTCAAAATAAAGTCAAGGGGCTAGTTATGACAAGTTCTCAAAGTTTGAAGGCTTTATTTGAAGTTTTAGAGATCAAAGGGCTAAGTTTGTCAAAAGAGTAAAGTTGATTTATTAAAGAAGAAAGAAAGAAGAAAACAACAAGGACTCATTCTGCCAATTTGAAACTTGCATTATAACTACAAGTGGGCGGGTCAAGAGACAAGGACCGAAAGTGTCAATACTCCATACTTTTAAACAGCTCCCCGCTTATATCGCAACTACCCAACAACTCGTAACTGAATTTCCCGCCAAAATCCCACAACCCAAATCCGAAATTACTACACCCCGCTCCTTTTTAAGCCCTCAATCCGGTTCATACACTCTCCCCACTCACAAACCAACACGTGGCAGCAACCTATTGGCCATAACACCTCATCAACCCATCCAACGGCCACAATTAGACTTAAAAAGATCAACGGCTGTGATTTGAAGGATCATTCTGGAATCCTTCACCTCTCCTCACCTCTCCTCTATAAATAGCACCCTTAGACATCATATTTCTGTTGTTGATTTTATTTTTAAACATTTACTTTGTAATTTTCCCGTTTTTAAGCAATTTAAGCTTTCATTTTAAGCACTTAAGCTTTAAGCTCTTGTAATCATTTCCTTTTAACTTGTACTCCTTTAATTCAGTAATAAAAGTCGATTCACACATTTAATACTCTTTTATTTTTCAGTTTGAAGTTGAATTCATCCAATAAGCTTTAAATAAGCTCATAAGAGCTTATTACTTCTCATAAGCTCAAATTTAGCTAAATTTCTGTCTTAAGCAATTCATTTACCATTTTTACTCATTTACATTCAAATCATGGATAAAATTACCACTTACCTCTAGTCACATAAATATTCAAATGTGTGACAATGAAATTCCGAAATGGACACACAAAATAAGTTCAAGTGTGGCTGTTTATTTTATTCTGGTACATTTAGTCACATAAATATCTAATTGTGTGGCCGTTCAAAAAACAGCATGTGTGACGAAATCCCAGATTTGTACTAGTGTAAATTAGACATCTTGATCTAATTAAAAAGTAAAATGATTAAAGGTTGATCGAACAGTGATAAAGGAGGATTATGTTAAGAGTTGTTGTTGTCGGTGATTAAGATTTATGTTCCACGGGATTTTACAAATCTTCACTAAAACTGAGAAATCCAATTATTTCATGGTATTTTACAAAGTAAGACAAACCATATAAAATTAAAATCTTTTGTTGATTGATGTAATGTTTCGCTTGAAATATGAAAAATTAAACATAGTTTTGTTTTGCAAAAATTACGTATTTTGCTTGAACTAGCAACCTGTCACAAATCGCTTGCTAACATAAATTGCTTGATGACATGTTTTGCTTGCTAACATATTTCGCCTGAGACATATTTCGTTTGACCTAAGAAAAATTAAGCAGAGTTTCGTTTCCTAGAAATGACATAAATCGATTGAGGTCAACCTGTCATATTTTGCTAACATACATATTTCGCTTACACATTTCGCTTGCAAACATATTTCGCTACCTTCAAAACATGTTTTGCTTGCTTCAAACAAAACGTACTTTTTCAACAAAAATCACCAAAAACTTACCTTTTTTGACGTTTTACCTTGCTTTTTCTTGCACAACTAGTTATCTTAGGCCTATATCTTTCTTAAAAACATAAACTTTAACACATTTAAACACAAAAATCCGGGTTTGATTTTTGAAGGCACGAAAACCAAAAATAACTAAATCTAAAGATTGAAACAAGATAATAATGCACACAAGCTCACAATATCGCCCCATGGCGACTAATACCAATTATAGAAGTATTGAATTCACTTAACAAATAGAATATAAGAAAGTCTAGAGATAGAAAGTGAAGGAGGGTTGTAACACTTAGTGAGAGAAAGGAAAATGTATTATGTGAAAACCAAATGAACAACTAACCCTCTCTAAAGTGTGGAGAGGGGTATTTAAACCCACTATTGCGCCGGTCAACATGAGGGTTACTTGTGTTGACCCGGTTAGCTTAGTAAGTTTCCAAATATTGTTGCTACGAGCTATTCTATTACATATTGGAAGTGACCGAGTCTTTTCTCGATTTCTAATAGATTTCTATCAAAATGATCTTACTTGTGCCTGGCTGTGCCTCACGCAACCCCGTTTTGACCTATATATTTTTCAATAAAAAATGAAAATGATACAAAAATTGTTATAAATAAGTAGGCCCTTAGGCTAGAACATGGAGATTCTAACTCGACCGAGTATTGCACTCTAGCTTTTCCCTTAGCTTTCGAGACTGAGCGTTTGCAAGACTTAAAATTTTTGCAAAGAACAAAAAATGATAGAGTTGAATATAAAGTTAGATGCTAAGCGTGGAGTAGTTGGATCTCTTTAGAGATCATAGAGGTTAATTGTGGCTTTTTGCTCCCATCAGCTAAATAAACGCAATAAATAAATTTCAATAAATAAAGTTGCACGGTTTTTACAATTCTTAGTTTTTAATCACTTCGTAGAGAATTCCTTCTGATGAAAGTAAGGTACACATCGAGGTTTTGTCAGTGTTGTGGGGAAAGAGGCTACCGTTTCCTGACAACTCATTCCCGTTGACTCAGAAGTTAAAAGACCACAGGACACAAAATTTAGCTATAACAATAATAATAATAATAATAATCCAAGACCGATAAAAGTTCATTGTTTCTTGTCGGTTCGCTCCCGATGTCTCATAATTCAAAAAGGTCGAGGAAATTTTCGAGGTCGAAATAGGACTATTGTTTCCTGTCAGTTCGCTCCTGATGTCTCAGTTGTTTAAAGGACCAAGTGCTAATATTGTTGCTATAATAAAAAAATAAAACCAAATTTCGACTCCGGGGATATCTAAATAAAGCCTCCTTCTCTGAACTCATAGTTGAGTTGTTTCGGATGAAATAAAAAGGATATCCCCTAAATCATGCTAATTTAGAACCTTAATGTGGACCTTGTTTTTAGAAAATCGATTCTCTTGGAAAGGATTTCAAACTATTTATTGTTTAAACCGGGCTCCTTTATAATAATAAGACAGTAATCTATTTAAATAAGCGATCTCGTTTTACTTTTTTTTCCGAATAAAATCCTTAGAAGAATTAGGAATAAGGGAGCCAGAAGTAGCTGCGCTTACACAATTAATATTTATGAGTAGTGTTAGCATCTAATTTTATATTTAGTTGTGATTTTGTTTTAAGCTTGGTTTGGGGATTGTGAAAATCGAGGATGGTAATCTTTGTCTCCTGGAGACACCCAGTTTGTGTGTCTCCCGTTCTTAAAGCCTTTTATATTTTGATTAAAATTTAAACTTAGTTTTTATCTATTAAATGGTTAAAACGGGGCGTTTTAGAAACAAATGATTTTTCTTACACCCCTTGATGAACATCTTTCTGTTCTTGTTTGATGTGAGGGATTATTAGTTAAGGGGGTTAAAATATTTTCTTTCACTACGTGTGTAATAAACATTGCGTATGGGACCAGCAATGGCTAAGTGTGGGGGAATTTGATGTGTGCTTAAACACACATCGTTTTAATCCCAGAAAACACACTAAAACAGACCAAAATGGTATGTGTTTTTATGTCTTGCAGGTACAAGGGTTTGAAAACAAAGCAAAAACGGTGATTTTTGGATAAGTTTCGATGACGTTTTCACGTTTATCGAGATTCAAACGAAGTCGTAAAATTTCCCCGAGCACTCCGTTGGAAAGAGCACGAAATTACGATTCCACCCCCATAAAATATTATATGGACCGGTCAATAGTCATTTTGACCTATCTTTATTAATTGTGAACTAGACCAAACAAGTAATGGGTTAAAACCAACGAAGCTACATAGTAAAACAGATACGCTGCCTAGCTCAGTTGGCAAGGGGTAACCCTTTTGCGTATCTCCCAACGTGCCACGTGGACGCCACGTGGCAACCCGCGCGGACCCGTTGACTGGTCAATGGTCAACATTGACCGTTGACCTGCCACGTCAGCAAGTGGGTGACACTTGCTAACGTGGTTGATGGCGTGGCTGCTGACGTGGCTGCCACGTTAGTGGCGGATGGCCAATGAGGTGCTTCCACGAGGTGGCGGCGCTGACAACTAATCATTGATTGCAGGTACGAGGTGGTAGTGGCGGCTGGCCAATGAGATGATGACACATGGCACATGGCGGCCGACAGAGGTGGCTGATACGAGGTTCTAGAAGGGGCAATGATTGAGTGGTTTATATTGATTGGCACCGGATCCAATGCAAGTAATGTGGCTAAAAATGATTTAAAAAAGCTGGCACCTTAGTGAAATGACTTTTTTACCCCTGCTACTTGGGCTATTTAATCCAGATCCACAACCAGACACTGCATCTTTCTTTTTTGCAATTTACACATAGTAGTATTTTTAGCTTATTGTTAGATTTAGCTTATTATTGTAAAACCTTTAAAAGCTTATTGGATCTAGCTTATTGTAACAGCTTATTATTGAAAGAAGATGTTTAAGGTTGGTATTACTTAGAGCTTATTAACTTTTTGCTTATTGTCTTTTCTTCCTTTTCAAAGATTATTCTTTAGCTTATTTTTCTTAGTATTTGAATATTAATAGGCATTGGTTTAGAAGTGGCTTTTTGCACAAGCTTTTCACAGCTTATTATTCGAAGAAATGATGTCTTAGATTATTGGTTTAGCTTAATTTACTTTTAGTAGTTTAAAAGCTTTCGAAATAAGATAAGCTAGTGTTCGATGTGGCTTATTGCCCTATTCAGCTTATTTTCGAAGTGCTTATTGGCTGCTAATTTTGAATCTTTAACTCTTATTTAATTTCAAATAGCTTATTCTAGTTTAGCTTATTTCCGAGATAAGTTTACTTATAGCTTATTTCGATTAAGTTTGCTTATGAATAAGATTTTGGTTATTAAAAGCTTTCAAATAAGCTTTGCCTAGCTTATTCGAACCTCTTTCTCACTTAGCTTATTTTCTTTTAAGGTTTTTGATTGATACAATTTGTTAGAGAGGCTTATGTCTCGGCTTATTTAGCTTATTACAACTTATTTTCGAAACCTTATTGTTTTAGTTTAATTTATTTTCTTTTTACCTTTTAGCTTATTTACTTAAAAAGTTTTCACTTTAGCTTATTATCTTATAAGCTATTCGAATAAAAAAAAGGGTTGTTGGAGAGGCTTATGTCTTGGCTTATTAAAGCTTATTACAACTTATTTTCGAGTAGCTTATTTCATTTGCTTATTACATCTCATAGTTTAATTATTAAAGTAGATCTAGCTTATTTCAATATTATTTAATAGCTTATTTTGCTAGATCTTGTAGCTTTAGCTTTTCCTTTTCGAAATACCTTATATTTCAAATTTAAAGCTTTTAGCTTATTCGTGTTAACCTTTGCTTGTGTTGATGAATCCGATCCAACACTTAGGCGAAGAGCTTATGGGTCTTATAAAGCTCAAAACTTTACTAGTTAATTAGTTATATAAAAACTAATAAAGTTATAAACTTTAGTGTTTAATTAGTTATATAAAAACTAATCCATAGTAGTTTTAGCTTAATATTTAGATTAATTAGAAATTGATTATGATTGTTATTGCTAGCTTAGTTTCCATGATTAGTGAGTAGATTTATATATGTTTGTTAAGTGAGTTATGATTAGTGAATTAAGTGTGGATTAAAAAAGGATTGTTGATTAATAATTTTCGAATTATTTAGATTTCTTATTTGGTTATTTTGAAGGGAAAAAGCTAAAAAAATAATCAAACATCAAATCTAGTAATTAATACCAATATAAGAGATTGTTTTCAAAATAAACCAACGTTGTGAGAAAATATTTTTTTTTAAACGGGCACTAATTCATCAATAAAAACTATCTTTCACACTTAATGACCTTTTCGCCTTACTTGACAAGCATATCCGTTTTATATATCTTTTAGATCTTCTAGCTTTATTTATCTTAGTTTAACTCATTAGTATAATTTTTAGTAATTGATGAGGTGTCATTTTATACACTTTTTCGGGGTCATTTAACCTCCTAAATCATGCAAATATACCCAGATTATGTGCTTAATCGTTTATTTTTGTATTTTTAGCACTTGGATGGCATTTGAAGGAAATACACGTGACTTGGGCTCATTTTGGAGAAGAAACGGACAAAACTACGGACCTACACCAAATCTCTTGAAGAACTCTGCTCACAGAGTGTGGAGACGGCGTCGCAAGCATAAAGCGACGCCGTCGCTGGGATATAAAGCGACGCCGTCGCAGCGATTTCTCTATATATACAAAACCAAAATTAGGGTTTTGGGTGTGTAACTTTGAATAAACGTAGGGAGATGAACCCTAGTCATTCTAGCAGCTTTATAGGTCATTTTAGGGCCTCAAATCCTTATTGTAACTACCTTGGATCCATGTTTTAATCAAGTAAGATTATCTATCATTAATCATTCAATCTGTTTATTTTATGTTTGATTAATTTATCTTCTTGCTTTGTCTACAACATGCGAGGCTAAACCGTCCTTTGTATTTATCTATGATTGCATGAAACTTAGATTATAGATCCTATTAATGTTGCTTCTTGTTGATGAATGTGCGCGTTAGATTCTAGAAAACTAGCTTTTGTATGTATAGTTGTAGACACGTCTAGGGAAACGCGAGTGCGTAGAAAGGATACCATCGAGTAACAGTCTTCATACTACCTTACCCCCTTATATGGTTGTTACCTCTTATGATATTTCACAAGCATTTAATATACTCTTAGGGGCCTTGTAATAGTCTTCATACTACCTTACTTGTGCATTGCCTTAACGGAATATTAATTAGACGGCGGGTTCGTATAATCCGTTCATGACCTAGGAAATACTTACATAGATCATTACAAGTGTGACAAGGCAACAAATCTAGGAGAAGCAATCTGAGGAGTAGTGCATGATTAGGTAAATACAATTGTTTATCATAAAGTTATCACCAGTAGTATAGATTAGATATTAGTTTAATTAATAGTTAAACAAACCAAACCTCTCAAACATATGATTTTACCTGCTTTCATAAAATATAAAAACACAAAAAGAATCTTCTTTCAACCCCTAGAATTCTGTTAGACCATGATCAAGCCTTCCCAACCTATTCCCCTAGAGAACGATAACAACCCTTGAGTCTTGCCTATACTACTACTACAACGGTTAGGTACTCTGCCTAGGGGTTCGTAAAACTTTCTGTGTGAGTCTCACAACCCTGCACCAATTTTTTGGCGTCGTTATATGGGGAATAGTTAGGTTTTAATCATAGTTTAACTTAGTTCTACTCGCTTAAATCCTTTCAAGTGAGCCTTTAATTCCGTACATTAGCTTTCTTATAGTTTATCTTTTCTTTGTGTATTTATTCGTAACTTTCATTGACTATTCTATTCTTTACTATGGAGAACGCGAATCCTCCACCAACCCATAACCATCATGTCCTACCAGTTGTGCTGCGCGCAAGAGCTATCCAAGAACTTTATGAGCTACAGTTAAATCCGGCCTTTGTCGACTCTCGCTTAGAATGTATTGAAAGATTTCTTAACAACTTTTCCAATCTACCTAATACGAATGACCTTGATTCCGATGATGAATCGGTAGATACACCTCTTTCTTTCTCCCTTTCCTCATTCAGATAATGATTCAGATGATGGTGAAGTTCTTAATGAGTTAAGTGAGTATGATAATGCTGGAACACTATGCCGTAAAAGAATAATTAATAGTTTTGATGGGGATGACTTGGCGTTCCAATGCATGATAGGTTTTAGGACGTTTACTGCCTATCGCGTAAAGCCTATAACATAATAATGGTTGATGGATTAGAGGGGACGGGAAAGAACCTAGTTGCCATCGTTAGGGATGTTTACGTGTTCTTCGGGAGTTTCACCTATATCATGAATTTTGTTGTGTTAGAGGACATAGGAGAATTTATCATGAGCAACATGGCTAAAGTCTTGATAGGAAAACCCTTTAGGAAAATCACTAAGCTCAAATATGACGTAGCTAAGGGATTGGTTTCATTCACTAAGATCTTCGACACATACACATATAGGATGCCACGTACAATACCTAGGCTCAAGAACTTTAATTGGAGTAAGGTCCCACCACTGTTAGAACTTAGCCAACATCATTTAATGAACAGACTTAGGCACCCCTATGAAAAGAATGAATTTATGTACAAGAACTGCTTAAACCGAGGTCCCGAGTACCAAGTTGACAAAAGCATGAAAGAATGGCTCATTAGGGAACACGTGAGCATTCATTAAATCACGTAAGGACATGTGACTTAGAGTCTAGCTACAAGACTCATAAATAAAGAAAAGCGCTTTTTGGGAGGCAACCCAATATTTACTTTTCTGCATATTAGGAGTGTCTTGTGTTTTAATTCTTAAATGTTTGTTTTATTATGTTTGAATGAACTTTGTAATCATGCTTTGTTTGTTTGTAACTTCATCTTATTTGCAATCAAAGGTATTTTGTAACAAAATAAGTGTAGGGGAAAATATCCGGTTTATAAGAACTAATTCAAACATCTAAAATAAATTGTTTTAGATTAATTCGCGGCAGTTTCGAGTCATATGATTGTATTGACTAATCCCAGGTTTCATGCAGCAATTTCATAGAGGAAATAACTTATATAATCGAGTGCAGGAAGTTTTTCAAAGAAAACAAAATAAAAATTTTGCTCAGAGCTTGGAGACGGCGTTAGGATTAATCCTGACGGCGTCGTGAGCTCAGCTCCAAAAAAATTGAAAATTTTCAAGTATTTTCGAAAAATAGTTTGTACAACATTTAAAATATGTAATTCTTTTATAAACCTACATAAACCTATGATTATATCATTACTACTTTCATAGAGTCAAAACCCTAAATTCCTGTTGTATATATTTATCCCGCCGATTTTATGCTTGGTGCAGTTGTCTTTTTCTTTGATTACAGGTTATATTTGACGAGAAGAAGCTTGGAAGTTCTTAGGAAGTTTCATTGGACGACTCTTAGAGGACGATTTAACCAGTTAACGCATGTTTCTTCTCCATTATTGAGCAAACCAGGGGAGTACTAGTTTTTTTTACTTGTTTTCTTTACCTTTTATTCGTTTTTACGGGTACTTCTATAAAACATTATGGACAATGTTCAACTTAAGTGTAGGGGGAAATAAGCCTTAGAAACTATTCTTTCATTTTCCATTTGCTTTGTCCTTAAAATGATGTGTAATATATCAAAACATGGCATAAAAAGGTAATTTTAACCAAAATCTTAAAAAAATTATGACACATACCGACGAAAACTGAGTATTAATAGTGTCTCGCGGATAGAAATTTATATGACTAGCAACAAAACCCTCAGAATTCCACCCCAAAAATGTAAGGTTCGCCTTTAGATCTATAGGAATTCGGGTATCCATTTTTGATACCCAAGATAATTTACCTTTAACTTGCTAAGTTAAGGAACAAGCGGTCATATGTATCTATTCTGTAGTCACGGATGTGTATGTATTTATTGCCTTTTCTTAAGCATTGATATCGGTTGAAATTATATGATTGTACGCATTGATATCGATTTAAATTATATGATTGTACCGGTAGTATATTAAATTGTAGAACTTGTTTTTGTGATGCATCCTGAGACTGCATAGTGAGTATTAGGATTTGCTAGATAAGAGGAACTAGGATTAACCTATATTTTAAACGTGTAATTGTTATGATGGTCACACCGATTATATAACTATCACACACCCTTGCTATACACTCATTTTAGTGTTGGATACCGCTAGTACAACCCTCTGAGCCTATCCTTTTTAATGATTCTCATAATTTTCTGGTGGATTCTAGATTATTAATGAAGAGCATTGTTAACCCTTAAACCAATCATTACACCCAAATCGCCTTAGCCTACCTTGTATGTACTCGCTTTTAGTACATTATTGTTTTAACCCAAGTTAATTATTTGAG
The DNA here is from genome assembly GCA_026074375.1 of Tanacetum coccineum. NCBI lineage: Eukaryota > Viridiplantae > Streptophyta > Magnoliopsida > Asterales > Asteraceae > Tanacetum > Tanacetum coccineum. The sequence goes on along the minus strand of BQNB010125218.1, from coordinate 754 downwards.
TACACGGTTGATAAGTCCTTATCCTTGTAAATACTATTTTGGGACGATTGGGATTCACGGTAGTATTTATTTCGCGAAATAATGAGAAAGAAAAGTTAAGTCAATACCCCTATATGTTTGTTAGATGATCTCCATGTTATTTTGATCCACCTCAATATGGGTCATTAGTTAGATTGTAAATATCGAGCATGTAAGAGCTCAAGTGTAGGGGTATGTGTTATAAACCCCAAGTTATGATGTATTATGTTATACAAAAAAAAGAAAAAAATAGAAAATTAGAAAACAAAAAGAGGATGTCGAGTTATGTAGAGTTTGTATATCTTTGTCCGAGTCTTGGCTTAGCAACCAAACTAGCATGTATTCGTATAAATAATTAGCTAACCCTTCCACTCTAAATTCAACCAAAGCCACCTAAATGTATCTCATCCATTTATGTTTCTATTATATGTTATCTTACACCTACACCCCACAACCCTTTAAAAGACCTCTTAGATAGTAATGAATAATGCCTGCGCTTAGCGGTAGAGGTTTGATCCTTTACCAAGCCTATGGTAATTTATATGCTATGATAGGTAATGAGTGTTGATTTTCTGTTTCCCCGTTATGTTATAATTTATTATACACCCGAGTGAAAGAGAGAATCCCAAACACTTATGTGAGGTGCTAGTATATACTTTCATGCTTTTAATTACGAGGTCTAGAAGGTTGTACTATAAACTGCTTTTAAAGAGTAGGTTAAATGACCCTCATATTG
>BQNB010125217.1:0-19805 GCA_026074375.1 Tanacetum coccineum | reverse complement strand
CGCACACACCTCCCCGGCAGCGGCGCCAAAAATTGGTTTGGTTCCTATAATATATATATATATATATAATATAAATATATAACTAAAATACCAAATACCAAATTATAGTATAAGAGAAGTATTCCGTAAGGTTTTTAAGAAGATTACTTTTATCCAAAGTAAAATACAAAATCTTCCTGAGTCGTATCCCGACGAGGCGTGAATTGAAAATCGAGGTTAAGTTCGTGATCGCGTGATTGAATAATCAATGATTTTGATTTTGGATTATATTTCTACTACTAACATGCAAAAACAAATAAATGCAAGCTAAAAACGAAAGCAATTAAGGTTAAAACACGAAAACGATAACGGGAATCAAAACCCGAGCTTTAAAAACCTAAATTATCGAATTTTAACCCTACAAATGCAAATTTAATTTTTAAATGTCTTAAATGATTAAAAATAATTTTAGAAAAAAAATTATATTTTTTTGACTTTTATTTTATTTATTATGAATTAAAAACACTTTTAGACTAAATAAAATATTAAAAATAGTAAACGACTTTATAAAAATCCAGGAGAATTATTGAAAATACTTTAAGCTATAACTAATCTAAGAAAAATAAGAACAGGAAACAAGCTATGCTAATAAGCTTCTAAATAAGCTAAAAAGAAAATAAGCCTAAAACTGAAAATAAGGGTTAAATATTAAATATTACAAACTATAAACGAAAAAGTCACAAGGGCAGTTGTTAGTGGAGTGTGTGTTAAAATGTTGGTAGAGTTGAGGTTGAGGTCTCGGGTTTAAACCTTGAGACTTCCCTCAATTCTCAACATTTTTATATTGCAAATTTTTTTTTGAAAAAGCTTTTTAAGACTAAAATGAGCAACTTTTGTGAAAACACTTTTTCTAAAATCCACTAATAAGCTAGAAACGAGCTTATTAAAGTGACAGATTTCCTAAAAAGGCTTTAAAGCTTTAAGACTAAACTGTTTTGGATTTTTTTGGGCTTAATAAGCTAAAGGAAGTAGCAAATAAGCAAAACAGACTTAAATCTAAACCTAATAAGCACTAAGAACAAGAATTAAGCAAACAAATAAGCTGAAAAAGCTTTAAAAAGCAAATAAGCTTTTTTGGCTAAAAGATACTTAAAAACAGTCTAAGAGGCACTTTTAAGCAAATAAGCTTTTTGGCTAACATCTACACCTTAAAAAGTTAAAACATATTAAGCTAACACTACAAACTATAAGAAAAAGCAAAATTTAAACATTTTGAATAACTAACAAGCTAGAAAAAAAGCTTTTGAAAAAGGCATTTTGGACAGATTTCATAGTTTTGTTTTTTTCAAGTTTTTATGAAAGACTAAAATGGCTTATGCAGCCCTAAAAATAAGCTATTAAAAGCTAAACTAAGATAGTAAAAAGCTCAAACAGATTGAGCTTATACAATAAATTTCAAAACCTAAGACTAACTTTAACTAATCTAAAGTTGTTATAGAAAAATGGATTTTAAACTTTGACAATAAGACTTGTAAACCTTGGCAGGTTTTGACTAAAATTCAAGTGACAAATGCACACTTATAACAACCATATTCTACTGCATTTTAACATCAAAACAAAGCATTCAAAGGCACTAAAAAGAAACTTAAGCAAATCCAAGCATATAAGCTGATATAAAAGACCAATAAGCTCAGATTCAAACCATGACTTCTAAAAACTTTGTAAAAGAGTTTTAATCCTTAAAATCTTTTGAAAGATGTTATTAAGACTTAGTTTAAGCTAAACAAAATTGTCTTAAAAGCCAAGAGTAATCAAACAATACTAACTAAAGTTAGTACTGCTTGTTCCAAACACCCCTTTAAATTTGTAAAACTTTTTTTACACTAAATCAGACTTAAACTTATAAAAACTAAAAAAAGATTAAGACTAAGGTTAAATAAGCATAATAAAGCAATTAGAGCACATAAATAGGCACTTAAAATAAGCAAAATAGATTAAGCAGTTTAAAAGATATAAAACACAAATTATGAGAAATACTTGAACAAATGAGTTTTAAACTACAAGCTAAGCATGTTAAGCAATACTAAGACATAATAAGCACAAATAAGCAAAGATAAGCAGAAAATAAGCAGTTTAAATAAGCAAATAGATTTTTAAGCTAAAATGCAAAAAGTGAACTTACAAGTCCCTTTGCTTAAACAAGGGTATCAACATGCTCACAAGAGCTTATCAACAAGCTCTAGCTTGTTTTCACAAGCTAGTAAACCCATAAGACCATCCCTTACTGGCTTATCATCCATTTAGCCTTTTTTGAGTGATTTTTGGTAAAAAGGCTTAAACCATATAAACTATGGAAAAGTTTATATGGTCTAAGTCAAACAGCTTATATAAAGAGTAAATAAGAGCTTTTGCTAGCTTATAAAGTACTTTGAAACATAATGAACATTAACATACAAACTCGGAATTTTATAACATAAAATACCTCGACTTTTCATTAAATTTTAAAAGAGTTACAAGACTTGAATAAAAACTACAATAAGCTAAATTTAAACTAAGATAAGTTGTGTAAAAAAAAACTAGATAGCCTCAAGGGCTTACAAGAGTCCTATTTATAGAAGATAAAGAAGGTCTTGGGGTCTTCTTTTTGTGCTAGTTTTGTGAGGAGATAAGAAGATGTGCTTCTTATGTGAGAGAGTCGAAATCATCATCTAAGCCCTTCATTATGCTTGTTCACCAAGTAGTATGATTACAGCCCTTGAATTGGTCTTCCATTCATCAACGAATGAGAAGTTAGGGGATTGCCAAAGTGGATTTGTTGGTTTGTGAAGTGGGGTTGAAGGATAGTGATAGGGTTTTGTTTGTTGGAGCAGGGGTCGAGGTAAGAGTGATAGATGAACAATGTTTTTAGCGGGTAAATGGGTATGGGGTACTGTTTGTTTAGAGTTAACGGGTGTTAGGGACATGGGGACGAACGGTGAAATAAGTCAGGGACTAACTATGTTAGTCCCCAATGACTAACGGTGTAATGGCTTAAGGTGTATGGGGATTAGGGGTTAACGGGTGTTATGGTTTAAGTTAATGGGCTTATAATTTGGGTCGGGTTAGGATTAATTAGATTTAGGCTTTTATCATGGGCTTTTAATTATATAAAAGGCTTAATGGGCTGACTTGGCCCATTAACTTGGGTACGGGTTGGCCCATTTACGATGCACACGTCTTTGGCTTCGATTTTGACTTTGACTTTGACTTTTCACGCTCTTTCCATTCCCATGCTCGGTTTTGTCGGTTTTGGCTTCGTTTTTGTCCTTTAGTGAATATCCGTTACCTGCAAAACACAAATAGCAAAACACACATATATTTGGCATTTTATGTCCGTTTTTGGTCATTTAGGCTTGTTTTTATAGGTAAAAGTTATGTGTAATTAAGCACATATCAAAATCCCCCATACTAAACTATTGCCGTGTCCTCACGCAATGCTATAAGTAAACACTTTAGAAAACCAAGAATCTCAATCCCCCTCGACTAATTACCTCGAAAAGTAGCTAAGTGTTCATCAAGGGGAATTAAAGAATCATTAGCTTTGAAAAGCCCTGTTTTGACCATTTTTATAAATCTACACTAACTACTACACATAATTTTTTTTATATTTTTCCTTTTTCTTTTTCTAACTAGAATGTCCAGACTTTCATTTTTTCATAACCATTAGGGTCATAGAACAAGAAGCACTTCAATCCTAAAATGCCCAAAAAGATAAATTCATCGTCCCCGATTATTCGCTTGTCCCAAACCAAGCTTAAAAACGAAATCACCGTTAAATATTAGTTAAGATGCTAACACTACTCATACTTGTAACTTGTGAAACTTTTCACTCCCAACAATAATTATATCTTAGGTGAATGTGCTAATTTCGAATTTCAACCATGGATCAACCTTTTTAAGAAAATTGCAATATTTCTATGCTTCACGTTCCACCCAAGAATTATGATTTTGAAGGCGAGATCATTCCATGTAGAAACTTTCTTCTCGGTACATCCCAGCCGAGACCGGCTTAGGTGACCAGGCTTTTGACACCCCACAGTAAATAGTATCGGAACTCACGGACCTTCGGTTTCAAAAACTCTTAGGCTTCCAGGTAAATAAACAATTCATTTAGAAAAACCACAACTTAAATAAAATAGTCTTAGTTCAAAAGCATATTTAAATTTAAGAAAAAAAGAGTTTCCCTATATTTATTAAATCACATATATTACACTTAATATAATTATACATCCTTTAAACGAAGGAAATCCTCGACCTTTTTGAAGGCTGCAACATCGGTTGTGAGCCGGCAAGATGCAGTAAACTTTTATCAGCACAAAGTTATTATTATTATTATTACCTCATTTTTTATTTTTTTAACACTTTATATTACCACGATATATAGAGAAAATTTAAGTATAAATTTGAACTAAGACTAAAAAGTCTAAAAATGTTGATTTAAAAAGCACTTTTAAGTGATAAAACCACTAACTTGTCTAATTTCCGAAAAGAGCACGTATTATTAGTCCGTTTAGAAGCTTCGGGGAAGAGAAGCCACATATTACACTTATGAGCTCTTAAGATTTCCAACTAATCCTTGTTTAGCATCTAACTCATAATTAACTCTATCATTTCTCGTTCTTTGCAAATTTAAAATCTTTAATAAAAAGATCCGCGAATGCTTAGCCAAATAAACTAGCTTAGACAAGTTTATAAAGGTTAAGGGACTAAGCTAAGAGCTCAACACGCTCGATCGAGTCAAAATTTATTCTTATTCTACCCAGCAGGAAAGTCAAACATTGTGACAAAACACTTATTTTATTTTTGAAAATTTTTAAATTTTTAAATTTTTTAATATTTTGGTGGTAAAAACGAGATTACGTGAAAACAACGACAGCAAGCACAATCAAATCGATAGATCCCCCATACTAGAACTGAACATTGTCCTCAATGTTTTAAGAAGGGTCTCTACGTAAATCTAAAGCCATTTATTAAGTATGTGTGGAAAACTAGAAGGGGGGTTGAATAGTTTACCGCTTTTTAACTTAAAGTTTTAAAGTGTTTGTAAAAATTCTAGATTCGAGTTTATGTGAATTCAATACTTGCACAATATGAACAATATGCTTATCTAGACAATTGATATGATAGTATGAGGAAATAATGTAAGACAAGAGATAAGAATGAGAACAATCAAATCATAACGCGAGGATTTATAGTGGTTCGGTAACGAAGCACCTCTTCGCCCAACTCCACTCCCCAAGCACCTAACTCGAGAGTTTTCTTCACTATGTCAACAAGCTCCCTTATGGCGGAGAAAACCGTACACAACGTTTCTTACACCGATTTATGACACAAAGCTAAATGTCGAGTTCTAATCTTAGCTAGAACCAATCTATCACAACACGACTTTACTACTTGTTCACAACTTCACAACTTCACAACTTTTTCATAACTTCAAGACTTCACTTCACCACACTATTTATATCACAACTATCTAACACTACTTGGTAAGATCACCATGATCTAACTATACTTACAAAGATCGCCAATATCTAACCACTACATACAAATACAGGATATACAAATGATTTACAAGTATGTGATATAGATGCAACAAGATTGCTAGGCACACTAAGGTATAATACTTCTTCACTTGATGATGAAAGTATTCTTTTCTTGCACTTGAGGAATTAAGCTTGGATCACTTGGAAACAAAGCTTTATGATTAAATGATCAAAGGATTTTGGAGAGGATATGTAGACTGTTTTGATCAAAAAGAATAAGTGCAAAATGTGAGAAAATAGTGGGGAAAAGTCCAGTATATATAGGACAAACTGGGGGAGCTTCTACCTAGGGGCGGTCCCCTTAAATAGGTGGGCGGTCCCTTTAAAATTAAGGGGGCCACCCGCGTATTTAAGGGGACCGCCATAGGCTAGGGCCTCCCCGGTTTGTCTTTTGTGTAGGGGGAATTTTCTGGAACTTTTCTAGCCGTTTTAGGTCCGAAAATTTGAATTTCAAAATGTTTATTTTGAGCAAAACATTTCTTTTAATTGTATAAAATGTTTTGTAAGTTTATAAAAATGTTTACAACATTTTATAAAAGTTTGAGGTTGAATAAAAAATTTTCTTTGATCATAAAATGCATTAAGCATTTATTTATTCATACCTTGAAGTGATATAATTTTCGAAATGAGAATTTACTACTAATTACTTGTTTACGTTTAATTTTACATTGAACGTTTTTATATTTTGTGATTATCAAAACGTAAAGATGTGAAAAATATTAGTAATCTTTTTAGGCATTATATTTTATCAACAGTATGGTCAAAGATAAACGTTAGTCGATAAGATTTAGGATATTGGATTCCCATAATCATGCTAAGGATTGAAGCTCAAGTGAACGAAGGACAAAACCACGAGCACGAGAGTCTTCAAAATCCGGGTCAATCCTAGACATACTACACAAACCATAAAACACAAGAAAGGAAGAGGTGAACCTCCTCACGTCACACTTATTCATTACTACTATTATTAGGATAGGCATGGGTTGCCACCCATGAAGCGCTTGTTTATTAATGAGTCACTAAGCTTGACTCGTCCCCGAATTTAGTTGTCCATGGGGAAAGTTTGGAGATCCAGGACAACCATCGGTGGTATGTCCCCTCCAAAATAGTGTTTGAGTCTATGACAGTTCACCTTAAAGTTTGGTCCGTCGGTTTGAGATAACTCGACGGCACCATAAGGGAAAACTTGAGCAACAGTGAACGGTCTGGTCCAACAGGTTTTGAGCTTGCCCGAGAAGATCTTTAATCGAGAATTGAAGAGAAGAACTCGATCACCAACGTTGAAAACGCGGTTCTTAATCTTGGAGTCATGAATCTTCTTCGTTTTCTCTTTGTAGATTAAAGAGTTCTAGTAGGCTTGATCCCGGAGTTAATTTAATTCATTCAATTGAACTTTCCGGTGATCACCCGCGGTCTTGAGGTCAAAATTGCAATGTTTCAAGGCCCAATAGGCCTTGTGTTCAAGTTCGATAGGAAGATGACAAGCCTTTCCGTACACTAGCTTATAAGGAGTGCACCCGATGGGTGTTTTGAAAGCGGTACGAAAGGCCCATAAAGCATCATCTAACTTGTCGGACCATGAAGCACGGTTTTCACCTACGGTCCTTTCCAAGATACGTTTCAAACTACTATTTGAAACCTTCACTTTTCCACTTGTTTGTGGATGATACGCGGTAGAAAGATGGTGAGTAACTCCATACTTAAGCCTGACCTTTGCAAATTGGTCATTGCAAAAGTAAGTACTGCGATCACTAATAATAGCACGATGAGTTCTAAATCGGGAAAAGAGAGATTTCAAGAATTTAACGACAACTCGGGCATCGTTAGTGGGGAGCGCTTTTGCTTCAACCCATTTAGACAAGTAGTCAACAGCCATGAGAATGTACTTATTTCCTCAAGAAGACAGGAACAAGCCCATGAAATCGATGCCCCACACGTTAAAGATCTCGCATACTTGAATTGCATTTTGGGGCATTTCATCTTTTTGCGAGATTTTTCCTTGACGTTGACAAGCGTCACACCGTGTGACCAAGTCATGGGCATCTCTGTAAATAGTCGGCCAATAAAATCCAGAATCAAAAACTTTCTTAGCGGTGTAGTTGGCACCATGATGTCCCCCGGTGGGTCTATTATGGCAAGCCGTAAGGATATCAACAGCTTCTTGGCCATAAACACATGGTCTAATCATTTGATCGGCACAAACTCAAAACAAGTAGGGGTCATCCCAAAAATAATGCTTCACATCTTTGAAGAAAATTTTCTTTTGTTGGGACGACATCCCTTTCACAATAAAATTCCCCGCATGGTAGTTTGCAATGTCGGAAAACCATGGGGTACTAGAATCACCAAGAAAGGTAACCATACCAAGAGTCTCGAGAGGAAATGTTTCGGTAATTTCCTTGTTCTCGAGAACATTTTGGTGGGGATTTTCAAGTCTTGATAAGTGGTCGGCCGCAAGATTCTCCGCTCCTTTTTTTATCATGAATAATGACATCAAATTCTTGGAGTAGGAGAATCTATCGGAGCAATCTCGGTTTAGCATCTTGCTTGGCAAGAAGATATTTGAGAGCCAAGTGGTCCGTATACACTATGGTCTTTGACAAGACTAAATAAGACCAGAATTTCTCGAAAGCATACACTACGACTAATAATTCTTTCTCCGTCGTAGTGTAATGTGCTTGAGCATCCATCATGACCTTACTAGCATAGTGTATAGGCTAAAAATGTTTGGTATTACGTTGCCCCAAGACTGCACCTACCGCGTAATTACTAGCATCGCACATAATTTCAAATGGTAGGTCCCAATCGGGGGCAACTAAAATCGTAGCTTCGGTTAACTTCTTCTTAAGTATATTAAATGATTCAATACATTCTTTAGAAAAGATGAAAGGGGTATCTTTTTCAAGAAGATGGGTCATCGGCCGGACGATTTTAGAAAAATCTTGAATAAATCGACGATAGAACCCGGGGTGATCTAAAAAACTTCGAATGCCTTTAACGGAAGTCGAATGAGGGAATTTAGCTATAACATCAACTTTAACTTTGTCGACCTCAATCTCGGACTTTGAAATCTTATGTCCTAGAACAATGCATTCTTTTACCATAAAATGGCATTTCTCCCAATTTAGAACTAAATTAGTGTCTTCGCACCGTTTGAGCATTTTGTCTAAATGGGAGAGGCAAGTAGAGAAAGAATCCCTAAAGACCGAGAAATCGTCCATAAAGACCTCCATTGTTTCCTCGATCATGTTGTGGAAAATGGCCATCATGCACCTTTGGAACGTGCCCGGAGCATTACATAAGCCAAAAGGCATGCGTCGGTAGGCAAACGTCTTATAAGGGCAAGTGAAGGTGGTCTTATCTTGGTCTTGCAGGTCAATAGGAATTTGAATGTATCCCAAGAAACCATCTAGAAAACAATAGTATTCGTTTCCCGTGAGTCTCTCAAGCATTTGGTCCATAAACGGTAACAGGAAATGATATTTACGAGTGGCATCATTTAACTTTTGGTAGTCAATGCATACACGCCATCCCGTAACTAATCGAGTAGGTATCAACTCATTATCATCATTTTCAATTACGGTTATACCGCCCTTCTTAGGCACACAATGAACGGGGCTAACCCACGGGCTATCGGAGATAGGATAAATCAATCCGGCATCAAGGAGTTTGATAACTTCCTTTTTGAAAACCTCATTAATTTTTGGGTTCACCCGTCTTTGATGTTGAATTGCCGGTTTAGAATCATCCTTCATTAATATTTTGTGACACAAAATTGAGGGTCATTACCCTTTATATTGGAGATTTTCCAAGCGATGGCACGCTTGTGTGACTTTAAAACCTTTAGAAGTCGGACCTTCTCATATTCTTTTAAGTCTTTAGCAATTATGACGGGTAGTTTATCGGTATCCTCTAAAAATTCATACTCAAGATGAGAAGATAGATGCTTGAGCTCAAGCTCCGGAGGATCGTCAATAGAATATTTTACGATTTTAAGTTCCTCAACATGAAGTTCTTTTGGAAGGAGAGGAGATGATGGAGCATCGTTTAATAACTTCTCGAGTAGAAGAAGGTCTCCCTCAGGATCAAAGTCGTCATCATCAATTCCCGGTGGAATTGAATCATTAGTAAGACAAGCTTCGATTTCTTCCAAAATGAAGTCCCCTTCCTCAAAAGGAGTGAGAGAGGGGGAAGAAGTAGAAAGGATTGGATCTAAAGACAGATTGGGATTGCCACTCGTAGAACTATCCGAGAATATGAGCACTTCTTGAGCATACTCCTCACAAGATACGTCGATGACATCGATTCGATTAATTGACACAACATCATTGTAGGAGTATCTCGAAGTTTGACCAACTTTAAAGGTTATGGCTTCATCATCAAGTCGGATAGTTAATTCTTCACCATAAACATCAATCAAAGCACGTGTCGTCCTCAAAAAGGGTCTCCCGAGAATTAAGGGAACCCGAGGATCGACAACATAATCAACGACTACGAAGTCGGCCGAAAAATGGAACTTTCCTACTTTTACAAAGACATGTTCGGCAATACCGGATGGACTAGTAGTCGATCGATCTGCGAGTTCAAGAATCATTTGAGTAGGAGTAAGTTCGGGGAGTGAGAGCTTCTTCCATATGGAAAGAGGCATCAAGTTGATGCTTGCACCAAGATCGGCCAAGGCTAAGCATTCAACTAACTCCGGAAAATTACAAGGAATGAGAAACTTGCCGGGGTCTCCAAGTTTTTCGGGCAACTTTTTTAGGATAATCGTCGAACAATTCTCATTCACTGGTGTTTTGGCTAAGTCAAACAATTTTTCTTTATTATTAACGAGATTTTTAAACATTGAAGAAAATTTTGGCATATATAGAAGAGCATCCGCGAAACTGAGCTCGAAATGTAATTCCCTAAAGATTTCAACAAATTTTGAAGCTAGATTATCATCTTTTTCACGGAGCTTTTATTTGTTGGCTCTCGAAGGATAAGGTATAGACGGTTTAGGCTTAGGATCAACAACAGGCTTATCAATGGGAGCTTGAATTTAGACTACCGAAGGTTGGATGTTTTTGGTACTCGGTTGCACCGTATCCTTTGTCACCTCGGGTTCCCGTTCCGCCACCTTGGGAAGAGGTGGATTTGGAGGTCCATCATAAGAAATACCACTTTAGGTGGTGATTACTTTCAAGTCACCTTTTGGGTTAGCAATGGTATTGCTAGAAAGTGGTCCCAAACCCGAGGAAGAAGCGGTATTCATTTAGAAAAAACTAGCCATCATATTCTTAAGCTCATTGGTTTGATTTGACATTAAAGTTTGTATTGAAGTTTGCATTTCATTCCTCAATTCATTTTTCACATTATTAATTTGATTTTGCATGGCTTTTATATTAGTATCAATTATCTTCTTGTAATTTGACAATTCATTCGAAGGAGCAACTTGAGTTTGCTAAATCGGAGCTTGATAATTCTGATTTCCTTGATTAGTTCCTCTATTTTGATTGTAACCTTGATTGTACCGGGTTTGATTATTTTGCACATTCGGTTGAGCAAAACCCGATGGTCGAATTTGGTTAGCTACACTTTGAGGACGGTATCCGGTATTTCCCTGATTATAGTTTACTGCGGCTGCTGAAACATATCCTTGAATATTATCTCGATATTCCAGAAAAACGTTGCCATCGGTGGCAAGACATTGGTGGTAAGGATGCGGTCCACCACAAGTAACACAAATTTCCTCAACCGCTTTCACGGAAGCAGGAGGAGAAGATTTCTGATGAAGCATAGCCTTAACGGCGTCGACAAGAGCGGCAATCTCGGGAGAATGAGGGGTAGAAGAAGAAGGAGCATTTGTACTCACTTTTGAAACAATCGGTTTGTTTCGTGAGTTGCGAACTTTTGACTTGTTTTCAATAATTGTCAAAGCATCCCGAGGAGTTTTATTCAAAAGATTACCACCAACGACGACATTTAAAGAATCTTGATCGGTTGGGGTTAAAGCATTGTAGAAGGTATCAAGTTGATGCAACTCCGTAAAACCGTGATGTGGGCATGCACGAAGGAGATCCTTGAAACGGTCCCATGCCTCACAAAATGATTCATCAAAACGTTGTTGAAAATTCGTAATTTCATTCCGGAGATTTGTAGTTTTTGAAGGAGGAAAGAATTGGTAAATAAACATGGAAACAAGATCTTCCCAAGTAAGAATAGAACGAGGGGGTTCTTTTTCGAGCCAAATTCGAGTTTCCCCCTCGATAGAAAATGGAAAAAGCATAAGCTTAATTGACGAATTAGCACATCTCTATACTTAATTGTGGAAGTAATCTTGTTAAACCAATGAATGTGAGCATGTGGATCTTCTTTCTCAAATCCGTAAAATTGTTTTGAGGTTACAAGATTTAGAAGACCATGTTTAAGCTCAAAATTCTCCGCAAGAATAGCGGGAATAACAATAGCATCTCTGTTGGATGTTAGAAAAAGACTCGGTCACCCTGTGTATTTAACTGTTTGTTAATAGCTCGTAGTTAATAGTTTAACGTATGACTTTCGGTAATTAACCGAGTACTAATACCCGATTTATTATAAGTACTATATATACCTCTTCTAACTCTGGAAAAGGGAGTTAGTTCATTTTATACATTTTCATTTAAACACACAGTTTCTCTCTCTAGAAAAACACTCTTATGTGTTTCTCTCTCTAGAAACTAACCAAATCCAAGAATAGATACCGTGTTATGATTTATGATATACCACAATTGGTATCAGAGCACATGGGATGATTAGATCGTGTGTATGTGCGGTTCAAGCCTGGGACTTCCCTATACGGCATAACATTTTTGTTTTGCAAATTTTTTTTATGAAAAAGTTTTTTAACACTAAAATAAGCAACTTTAATAAAAGGGCTTTTGACAGAACTTAAAAATAAGCTATAAAAAGATGACAGTTTTGAAAACTAAGACCTTATGAGACTTTTAAGCTAAATTGTGTAATCTTTTTAGACTCAAAAAGCAAATGGAAAACAAATAAGCTAAAATAACATAACTACCTATACCTAATAAGCAAAACTAATCCCAAAATAAGCATTCCTAATAAGCCATAAGCTCAGAATAGTAATTAAGCTTTTTGGCTAAAAAAAACTACTCCAATTTCATCAAAGGGTACGTTTTTAACTAGATAAACTCAATAAGCCTAATTATTCAAACCTCAAACAGATTAACTTTATCCTATAAACTACCAGAATAAGCCAAAAATAAGCATTTTGAAAAACTTATAAGCTAGTTGTGAGCTATTGAATATTGGTGTTTACATTAAAAACTATGTTTTTGGTTTTTCTAATTTTTTTTATGCAAAATGAAATGCTACTTGCAGCCTAGAATTCAGATGACTAAATAAGCAATAAACCACTAAATAAGCTTAAACAGATTGACTTTAGACTATAAACTAACTATGCTATTATTTTCAGATCTTAAAACTAACATTTACTTGACTAAATTTATGATTGAAAAGTGGATTTTAGACTTTTAAAACTGTGACTTAGCAACTTATGACAGATTTTATTGAAAACTCAATACACCATTTCAAAACTTTACCACATTATTTCTACTGCATTTAGAAATCATAAACAACACAAAACCAACACTTATAAGCTGTTTTCAAAGTACTTATCACATAAGCTGTTTTAATAAGCTTAAAGTCCACAGATTCACACTAATGCTATATGAAACCTTAAAAACTAATTTTAACCTTTGTAAACTTATGAAAACAGATTTATATGCTTAGTTTAAGCTTATCAAACTTGCTTAAGGGTCAAAAGTTCCATCAAACAGTACTAACCTAGTTAGTATTTTGTGCTTTTGCCAAACACCCCTTATAAGTTTTAGAAAAAGGCATTTTAAGCTTACAAGAGTGTTATACAAGTTGTTAAAAGCTAAAACAGATAAAGGACAAGTTATATTAGGATCTTTTAAACACTATTTAACTATAAATAAGCAATTTACAATAAGCTATAAGCAAAAGGCATATTTTTGATTTTTTGGGACAGTTTATATAAAAAGATGAACTAATGATATCAAAACCACAAATAAGCACTAACTATCAAATAAATACAATAATAAGCATAAATAAGCAGTTTTAAACAGTAAATAAGCAATAAATAAGCAATAAGCACTTTTTAAGCTAAAAATGAAAAGGAGAGAGTACCTTGCCCTTTGCTCTAAACAAAGGAAAATAAGCTCTTAATGAGCTGATCTACAAGCTCTAGCTTATTGGTAAAACCCATAAGCCCTTCCAGAATTGGCTTATCATCTATAAAAGCTCTTTTTGAGTGATTTTTGGTGGATTTTAAAGACAAAACAGTTTTAAATAAGCAAGAACCAAAACAGTTTAAAGAATAAGAAACTTAAAGCTTAGTGAAGCTTTAGGTGAGATCATAAGCTGTTTTCATGGCTTAAAGCTTAAACAATTTAACAAAGGATCAAACACGGATTTCTTAAAATACTTCAAACTTTCATTAATACTTTAAAACGTTTACAATACTTTAAAGGAAATAACAATAAGCTTAAAAACTGTAAATAAAAATACAAGAAAAAGAACACCCTAACCATGAGAATAAGCCCTCTATTTATAGCCCAAAGAGGAAGCAACTAGGTCTTCAATCTGTGCTACTTCTGTGAGAGGTATGAGAGGTGTGTTTCTTGTGTGAGTGAGCTCGAAACCATCATCTTAGCCACCTATTTTGTTTTGGCTCCAAGTAGTATAATCTGAGCCCTTAATCTTTGTCCTTATCCTATTAGCCAATGGGTCTTCATAGGATTGCCATGGTAGACTTGTCTTCTTGCTGGGGTGAGGTTTTGCCATGGGTGCAGGGTCGAATTGAAAGAGATAGATGAATAGTAACAATGGTGGGAAAAGGTTTTAGGGGTATTGGGTATTTAATTTGTAACGGGTGTTAGGTGTTTAAGGACTAATGGTGTTAGGGTGTAAGGATTGTAGGGGCTTTTGTTGTAAAAGTCAGGGACTAGCAGTGTAAGTCCTTTAGGACTAACTGTGTAAACCCTTAAGGACTAACGGTGAAAACCCCCAGGGACTAACGGTGCAAACAGATTTAATTGGTTTATGGTTGGGCTTTTGTTGGGTTTGTTTGGTTATTAAATGGACTTTGGCCTTTTGATTTAATAAATAAACTCAATGGGTTTACTCGACCCATTAACTTGGGTGTGGGTTGACCCATTTAAGATGCACACGTCTTCGGCTTCGACTTTTCACGCTCTTTCCATTCTCGTGCTTGGTTTTGTCGGTTTTAGCTTTGTTTTTGTCCTTTAGTGAATATCCGTTACCTGCACAACACAAATAGCAAAACACACATATATTTGGTATTTTATGTCCGTTTTTTGTCATTTAGGCTTGTTTTATTAGGTAAAAGGTATGTGCAATTAAGCACATACACATACCAGAACTCTTTAAGGGAATCATTTAAAGATTTTGACAATGGCCTTTACCTTAAACTTAATGAAATGAAAGCGGTTTTTAACCAAATGGAAGCTAAGGTTGAACAGTGTTCTATAGATAAGAAATGTTTTGAAATTCAAAAGAAAGAATTTCTTAAAAACGATCGACTCTTGGAACTAATCATTTCTCAAGATATTGTTGATCCATCTCCGAATACGTATACGTAATATATAGCATAAGGAGTAGTCAATAATAGTATAGTAAGTATTCCGCGAGGATTCTAGAACTTTTTGAGGCGCGAATTGAGAATCGTATCCCGAGTCGTATCGCGAATTGAGAATCGGTTAAGTCTGTGATCGTGCGTTTTGAATGGTTTCAAAACTTTTTGAATTGGTTTCTATATCTACTAATAAAAATGAATAAAACATGTAAAGCACGTAAATATAAAACAATTAAAAATTAAAACACGAGAACGTAAAGTTGTAAATGGGAATTAAAGAAAACGCGACATTTAAGCAAGTACATCAAATTTAATCCCTATGAACGCAAATTTAATTTTTATAAATCCTAAATGACAAAATAAAATTTTCAGAAAAAGAATTTTATTATTATTTTTTTTATTTTATTTATTATGAATTAAAAACTATTTTAATCTAAAAAATTAATTAAAAATACTAAACTAATTTTTAAAAATCTGAAAAAATTATAAAAAGTGCTTAATACTGTGAAAAACCTAAGAAAAATAAAAACTAGGAAAAAGGCTTAAAGAATAAGCAGTTAATAAGCAATAAGTTTCGGATAAGCAAAACTGAAAGAGAGTATATGAATTAAATGTTGCAAGGTTAGTTTGAAAAAGACCCAAGGGCAGCTGGTTAGTGTGTGCGTGTGCTGAGACTAGTGTGTGCAAAGGGGAAGGTCATGGGTTCGATCCCCATGGCTTCCTTTTTGATAAAACTTTTTATTTTTGAAATCTTTTTGCACAAGCTAAAAGTACTAATGAGAATAAGCTAATTATGTAACTACAACTTTTTATGAAACTAAAAGAATAAGCTCAGAATAGCTTTTTAAGACAGACAAAGCTTTTAAGCTTAAATGAGAAAATTTTGGTTTAAACTGTCTTGACATTTAGGACCAAAATGAGCAATGAAGAAAATAAGCTGAAAACCTAACTATACCTAGACTCTAATAAGCAAACTAAATTTAAATTAAGCACATCTAATAAGCCAAAACCTCAGAGAAGCAAATGAGCTTTATGGCAAAAACCTACTATCAAACAGCCTACAAAGGCACTATTTGAGCTAAAGATTAAGCTATAAAACTAATGAACTAGAACTTAAAACCTAAAGACAGATTATTATGACCACTTAATAAGCACAGAATAACAAGAAATAAGTAACATTTATAAGCTAAAAAGTTGCATAGACTAAAAATTCAGCATGATAGATGACTAACTTGATTTGGCACTTAAGCTAAATTGAGAACAACTACACACTAAAAAAATAAGTTAAAGGCTTAAAACAAATTAAGGACTAAACTTAAGTGATTCAATTAAGCTAAAAAATAAGCAAATCCTTTAAGAAATTAGGCTACACAGACTTAAAGAACAAGCTACAACACTTAGACTTGATTATGACTTTTTGAGCCAAATGACCATATTTCAGCTTATTAATGAAACTTAAAAACCCATTTTGACAACTTAAGACCTAAAAACAGATTCAGCCTAAACTACAATAAGCTCAAATAAGCTTAAAACAACAAATACCAACAAGGATAAAAGCTTAAAAAGATCTGCACATATTAACTTTTAAAAACATATTACAACTAAAACTAATTTTTCTTTTAGACAATTTAAGAGGCAATAAGCTAAGAAAATAAGCTACGTTATAAAAATAGATTAAGAGAAATACTAATTAAAGCTAACTAAATCTTATTAAGCTAAATTAAAGCTTTGAATAAGCAGTTAAGCCAAACACCCCTTTAAGAAAACTATTTTGCACATTTAAACTATTAAAGGCCTAATTAAGCTGACTTTTGTTAAAACATATTTAGTATCAAGCCAATTAAGAACTAAGAAGCAATTATCCACTACAATTTAGCAAAATCTAACAAGCTAGAACAATAAGCCATTAATTAGAATTTTAAGACATTTTAACTATTTATCTAAAACTAATAAATCTAAACTATAAGCTTGACATTACTAATCTAAACTAAGATGCAATAAGCAGAAGTAAACATTAATAAGCAACAAACAAACAGCTATAAGCAAAATTTAAGCATGCAATAAGCAGTTATTAAACAGGAATAAGCAAAATGCAGAAAATAGCAACAAAGAAGAGAAAATTATAATACCTTAGTCCCAGCTTAACAGGGATCATAAAAGGCTCAAAAGAGCTTATCTACAGCTCCAACTTATCTAATGATAAGCTGGTAAAGTCCTATAAGCCCTTCTTTGTCTGGCTTATCATCCAAAATCTTAAATCCATACCAATATAAGCAAAGGTATATAAATGAATTTCAATGAAACAGTGTTAGCCTTAAAATATGTCGGCTAATATGGAATTACATTAGTTTACATTAGCCGGACACACAACTAGAAATGTCAAGTGTAGTAAGTAGATCGTGTCCCGGGCTATATATATCCCCTCCATACTTTCCATGGAGGGGTGAGGAAAAATATTTGTCTCATAAGTGTGTGGTGTTTCTCTCTCTAGAAAACATACACACTCTTTCCTTTCTTTCTCTAATAAAATGGCAACTTATTATTTCTATCCTCCCCGACCTCTGGATCATGTCTCTTGTTAGTGAAATCTTATGGTTAACAATTGGCATCAGAGCTGCAGGGTGTATTGTATCATTTGTTTGTTGTCTCGTTACTGTTCATGTCCAGTTACTGTTCATCCACTATTCATTTACTGTTCATGTCACTGTTCCGTTACTGTTCATGACCAGTGTGTTTTTTTTCTTGTGAAAAAGTCATGGAAATGGTTGTATTGTTGTTGTTTATGCTACTGACTATTCTGTTACTTTTTTGGTGCTTAAAAGACAAGAAATAGATCTGGGTTTATGTTGCTTCTTGGTTGCGTTTTGATGAAAGAAAAAACCCAGATCCGGTTTTTAAGAAAAAAGTACAAAAGTACAAAATTTTGCAGGTTGCGTTTTGGTTCTCAAAGATTGCGTTTTGTCTACACAACAATGGACTGCGATTTGATCTTGCGTTTTGGTGTTGCGTTTTGCCTACTGAAGACCCTTTTTGCAAGCAAGTACAAACGTTATGCTGCCCAAAATTTTGTAATGTTGCGTTTTGTATAAAGTCAGATTGCGTTTTGCCCTTGTTGCGTTTTGTGATTGGTTGAGGTTTGTCTCAAAAGAAATCTTGTGGTTTGCCCCCAAGACTCAAACCGAGTCAACTCGGTTATTACCGAGTTGACCTGGGCTGACTCACTAAGTCTAAGTCAACCAAAAGAAACAACAGAAATGAAGAAGAATAAACAAACACAGACTCTACAAGAATTAGATCCAACATCATCACAACCAACGCCTTTATAAATCCAACAATTGTCAACAACAACATCAATCCCAGCCAACAAAAACCACAAATATAATCTTATCCTCACCGTCATATACAATCACATCCACATCCAATCTAACCCTACATCAAGACTCGAATCACAAAAGAAAAAAAACATGAACTCAGATTCATTTTCGTGTGATTAAAATTATGTCAAGACCATCTAAAGATCAATTACATGATAAATAATCATCATTGATCCATGTTGGGATAAACCCTTTTGATATTCGAAAAGAAAGATAGATTATAACAAATATGTTACAATCTATTCTCTGTTTCGTTGGACAAACACAAATGAATTACAACCTACCTGAGACCTTCTTTAAAAGATCTTGAAGCAAAGTCTTGTTTTTATCTTTGATCGTGTAACTGAAACGGGTATGCGTATGAGAGTGACAACGAGTATTATTTTTGTGTTTGAGAGATTGTGCCCATATGAGTTATGGATTGATGATCTTGATTAGTAGCAGAACTTATTGGGAGATATAAGGGTCGATCTGTGAAGGGAGATATGATGAGATAGAGGCGAAGTGTTTAGTGATTAGGGTTATACTCTGTGTAAATAATTAGGGATTGTGCATCTTATACAAGGTTATAGTATTTTGTTTGGACCGAGTAAATTTGTGATGGATTTGGGTTTTTTAAAAAAACATATGGGCCAATTATTATAGTAATAGGCTAACGGGTTTATAACAGCCGCATATACTAATCCTTTTTTATGGGCCGGTTATGATTCAAATAGTGGTGATGGGCCGAGATTTAATCACTTGGGCCGTGTAGATAGATTATTTTGTAGGACGAGCATGGATTATTGGGCTGTTATGAATATTGGATTTGGCCTGTTATCGTGTTATCGGATTAAGCCGGGTAGTAAAACAAAATGATGTCGGGTAAAGTATAGTGACTCGCATAAACTTACCCCTCTTTTTATGTATCAATAAGTAAATATAAATATAAATACACAACAAAGGATCAGAATCCGCGAGAGCAAGAAAACCGAAAGCAGTATAGGGTGTCTCCGGGTCGTTATGTCCCAACGAGGCTAAAATGGAAAATCGAGAAACGATTGATGATTGGTGTTTGAATATGACAAGGATACGATTATGATTGGGCACTAACTCTGAATAGGCAAATGCATATAAAAATAAGCAATGAAAATAAGCTAGGACAAGACTAAAAGCTAGGAATGGCAAAAACACTTAAAACTTTTACACTAAGGCACAAATAAGCTCAAA
>BQNB010125216.1:0-19806 GCA_026074375.1 Tanacetum coccineum | reverse complement strand
TGGTCATGTACCCAAAAAGAATTATTTGAAAAGGTTTTTATAGAAAAGAAAGTTTATATGAATTGATCATATTGAGCCCAAAGATGTTTAAGGGATATATATTTTATTTTTATTATAATAAACCCACACCAATATTTAAGAATTCGACCCATTTAAAAAATTAAGTAAAAGTTTTGGCCAGATCTGCGGTTCCATTACCTGAGCGTTGCCGGTTCTATTCATGAACCAAACCGGTGGAACCAGCTTATTGGGCCAGGATGAGATTTAGTCCTGGAGCAGCAGTTTCCATTTTCTTGATCATCCTTCAGCGAGCTTTTTAAGAAAACAAATAATATAGTAGATCTAAAAAATATTTGTAGTTTTCGAAATTCATTTGATCGGTTTTTAAAGCTTTTAAAGTACAGTATACTCTAAAGAACTTTGGTAACCTGCTCTTGATACCAATTGTGAAAACTAGAAGGGGGGTTGAATAGTTTTCTCCAATTAAAATTTTAATTAAAATATCCGGTTGATTATTTTTAGATCTATTGTTGTAAGGATGTAAATAAATTATTGAGTTAGCATGACGAATAGTAACAAAGGATATGTGACAGGGATATTTATAGTGTTCGGCTACAAGGTCTCCTACCTTGTCCTATTCCACTCTCCAAGTCACCTACTCGAGAGTTCGAATCCACTAGTCACCAATCTCCTTTAACCGGCGGAGAAGCCTCACAACGTCGCTTACACCCTTTAACGGTACAAAGCTAAATACCGGATTCTTCATATGGTAGAATCACACCAACACCTATTTTCCCTTTACATAATATCAAGGTATATCCTTACGTTCCAACACGAAGGAACAAAGTACCTTATACTACTTGCCCTCTACTAGGTGCCAAGTATTTACACCAACATCTTTTATATCATAACTATTTTACACAACACCTTTCTAAATGATCATATCACTATATGATACACAACTTGATTGTATTTGATGAATGATGGTTCAAGATCCGCGGGTAGATCTTTATGAGATGAGAAACTTCTGCCATAAAGCGTGCTTTAAGAGTTCGTCTCGTATGCAAAGCTCGATAGAACTTCTCCTAATACGAAATCTATCAAAACACTAAAAAGAAGTAAACCATGATTAAGGATCAGATGATAACTAAATATCTGAAGTAAAATTGTGTAAAAAGGATAATTAAACAAGTGAAAATGAGTTGGTATTTAGAGAAGTGAGTTTTACTGTTCACCGGTTCCGCCGGTTCTGTTTGTTCAACAGAACCGACCAACTATCAAACAGAACCGGCGTACAGTAACTAAATCCGAATTTTAATTTGCAAAAGCTTAAGAGGTCATGTGTGATCTTATGAGATCATGTTCAGATTTGGTAAGAAAAGTAGGTTTTGCTATAATGTAAATATGTTTGAGACCTTTTATGTAGAGTGTACATTTTTATTCTAAAAATGTATTTATGTAAGTGTTAATATGAAGGATGGTTTGATGAGTTAGATAAGCTATTGGTTTAGGACTAATGAATTTCATTTCTATTTTCGACAAGTTTATGTTTTGTCATTAACAAAACAAAGATGGATCGTAAAATATAAATAAACGTTTTCATGGTTTATTTGTATTAACAAAAACGTTTGAAAATGTGTAAAACGTACAAAACGTTTAATAATTTACTAAAACGTGAAAAGCGTATAAAACGGATAAAAACTTATTATAGCGGATAAAAACGTAAGAAAGCGTACCAAACGTATAAAAAATAAAAAAAATTACATATAGAAACGTATAAAACGGATAATAACGTAAGAAAACGTAAAAAGCGTACAAAAATGGATAAAAATGTACAAAACATATGAAAACGGATAAAAACGTATAAAAACGGATAAAAACGTACATATCGTATGAAAATGTATGAAAACGTACAAAGACATATAGAAACGGATAAAAACGTACAAAAGATATAATAACGGATTAAAACGTATGAAAACGTAATAACATGTATAAAAACAGACGAAAACATATAAAAGTAAATGAAAACGTATGAAAACGTACAAAAACCTCTAAAAACGGATGAAAATGTAGAACAAACGGCAAAAATGTATAAAAAGGTATTAGACTTTTTTTTCATGTTAATTTATGTTAGATTTTACTTTTTAAATTCTTTAGTTTCCCGTATTAAACTCTCTTTTTTGTTTTATAATTTAGTTGGTTAGTTTATAATATTTGTTTTTGTATTTCGAATATATTTTTGTAATATTACAAAAGTAAATATATAATTGAGATAGAAAAAAACAACTAAACATTTTTCTAGTTTTTCAAAATGGAAAACACAAACTCATGCTTCTATAACTAAATGCGTTTTCTATATTTTCAATTGTTTTGTGAAGTTAGAAATTCCTTTCCTTTTTTTTACAAGAGGGGAAACAAGAAATAAGAAATGAAGAAAAAAAAAGTCTCCAACTAATGGCAACCTATATGCTTGTATTTAGTCATTTTAACCAGTGGTTGTTTAAAATTAATGTACAATACATTAATGCATATATGAATACTTTAAGCACACCAATCTTAAATACCCAAGAATAAAACAGTTTTGAAATGACATGATGATGGACATTCACTAAAGTTTGACCACATCACACCGTCCTTTAGAAAGATGGATAGATTCAATAAAACAAATGATAAATGTATTAAATCACATTTTTTGATCGATAATATGCAGGCATGGAGATTGTTGAATTATGGTGTTTGTTTAAGATGTGTGGGGATGAATACTATGGTAACGCCTGTCAACATTATCAAATTACGACAATTCAAATAGTGATGTTAAATCTAATACAAAACAAAAAATGCAGTAAAGGTAATGTTACAAGTGTGTGTTCTACTGTAATGACTAATAATACAAGGCTCATGAGATGAAAAACCAAAAAGGGTGCTGCTCGAAAAAGAGCGGCTTTATTATGGCTTCCATAGTTTCATGGTGCAATCTTCACCGTATGTGGCTACAAGATTCCTGTGTGGATGGTGACATATACCGATCGCGTCCTTCTCATGCACCTGCAAATTTGTACAAGAATCCATTGGTGTGGTCATGAATAAAACCCAAATTGACCCATTTTCATATGCATACGGCTGTATTTATTTGAGAACGGATCAAAGGGTAAAATGATAACTGAATGAAAACTGAATTATGTACCTTCATCAAGTGCTCTAGTTTGCCAGATTGATGGCTGAAGCAGTACAGGTTTCTGCACACACACACAAAAAAAAAAATGTAATTACTTTCAGTAACCGGATTTAAGAAAGAAAGAAACCAAAAACCCAATCAATATGATATAATTTAGTCCTGTACTGAACAATTGCATACTTCTTAATTAAGCTGCCCTATAATGTGGCAACCAATGCAAAATAAAGAATAAGCGTAATCGAGACCGCTATTTGAACACCCAAAAAGCGTTTGTCATGTAATGTCGCAACCAATGCAAAATAAGGAATAACCTAACAGTGAAAACCCATTCTAAATATATAAATAAATACCTGTCTTCACCAATACAATATATCCATTCTCCTTTAGGTGATATGCATGCCGCAACAAAGTCACCACCCTCCCTTTTACCGGATGAGAAACTTTTCACTACCTACATAAGCCAAGAAACAGTCATTTTATCAAGGACATGTTAACAAAACGGGTAGATTTTAGTAAGGGTCAGATGGGTCGGCTTGGGTTGACCAGAGACATCTTTTCTCCACATTTATTAGAACTTTTTTATATGTATAAATAACTAGGGTGTTTAGTTAAAAAATTACAGAACTATTATTATCGATATTAATCTTTCTTGGATAAAGTGACGTTATATGGATTAAATACATTGTGAATTTCACTGTTTGACCAGTTCAATTATTTTGGCCCATATCTAACTCGATATTATATATATCACATTTGACCTCTGAGAGATATAACATAACCCAAATGACTCGTTGATAAGTAAATGAACCAAAATTGCCGCCTCTACTGCTTATGATGCTAACATAAGACCTCATGTAAACAGGATAAGTGTACCTGTCCTTGAAGAGTCATGAGGTATATAGATGATGTCTTGTTACAAACTATAACATGATCCGGATTTTTGGGTGAAAGGTGAACGGAATTTACAGATGCGTCACCTCCCTGTAGATCAAAACAGAGGACCCATAAGTTGAAAGCACAAGGATGATGCAAAATTACACAAAAAGAGTGAAGAAGAATTAATTGTGATGTTTATGGTAGCAATACCCTTAAAGGAGGTGGTGGCTTAAATGTTTGTAGACAATCTGTAGTCTTCAGATCCCAAACCTATATAAGAAAACAATATAGATTAATAATAAGAAAATTCATTTGCAGGCAGGGATTCAACGAGCAAAAAGTGTCTTACCTTTACGGTACAATCACTGGATGCAGTAATGAGACGAAGTCCATCAGTTGTGAGGATGGCATCATTTACATACGATGAGTGACCACGGAATTCCTTTAACAGCTTTCCACCTTTTATCCCGTGAATTCTGGTATAGATAAAGCAAGGGTAATAATTAGATATCAGTTAACTATATGTATGTTATAGCTAGGTTTCGTATTTGTACATGCTGAAGTGAGTGTTTAAGAGGGTGTTTGAATGTGTATTTTGAAAGTAAATATAGGTATATTAACAGACCTTGCCGTTCCATCGAATGAAGTGCTTAATATTTGACTCCCATCCCGGGTGAATGAAACGCTAGTCACACCCTGAGAATGAGCATTTTCAAGACGGCGCAAGCATTGACCGTTTCTTATACGCCACACCTAGAATCATAAGAAACAGAAATATTGGTTAATAAGTTCTAAATTATGAGATAATTATCTTATAGATATGGTGAGTATAAGAACAAATGACGCAAAGATACTTACCTTAATCTTTCCATCCTGGGATCCAGAAGCAAGCATCTCTGAATCTCTACTAAACTCGATGCACAAAACAGCATCATCGTGCATCATAAAAGATTCCTACACCAGTAATATACAGTATCTCAGATTACATAGAGGATTTGTCTCAAAGGCATAAAGTATGTTGCATTTAAAATGTTCATCATACAATATACAGTGTAAAAATACAAATTCAGCCATAATAAGACACCTAAAAAAAACTTTATGGGAACATTTGAACTAATTAGAACTCACTTCTGCTTGGTACTGAAGATCCTTCTTAAGCTTCCCGCTTATGTGATCCCAAACCTAATATTTCACGATAATACAGCAGATTAAAGATGAGCAATAATTTAACTAAAGTATATCAGTATTTAGCAAGACGAACCTCAATAAACCCGTCAACAGAGCAAGAAACAAGAAATTGTCCATCTGGCGAGAACCTTGCACTTTCAGGGTGACTTTTCTTTCCAAACTGCAACAATAGTATACCATTAGAAGAGATCTCCAGATTTACGACTTAGTGAGGCACTACTTTTCCATCAATTTCATATTGAAAGGGTACATTTGAACTCAAATACCCAGCTTGATAGTATGACCGAGAGTCGTTGGGTACTTATCATCTACGTCTTGCTTCATAGCAGCTGTTCCTCTAAACAGATCAAACTGTGTTCCAGGTGGAAGTAAACCTGAGAGCCGCAAGCGAAATATAGTTATAAACATTAGTATAATTAAGTTGACTTTATAATGGCAATTTTTTTATAATGGCAATTTTGAATAACCATAGCAGTATAGCACAAAGGTAAATATATATTGTCCCTCTCTTTCTAACCTTGGTGTTGCTGCCATTTTAAAGCTTGACCAATTAGAGCCATTAAACGTGATGGTGGAACCACAGAGACTTCACCAGCAATAGCTGAAAATAGCATAACAAGTATTAGTCCAGACTCCAGAGTTATTCGTTTATCCTATTGGGGAAGGATAGAGATGTACAAACCTTGAGCAATTTGTGCGCGTCGCTTCTCTTTCGTTGACTCTTGATAAGCCTACATAACACAAAAACAAATTATTACATATAGCAGCGACACTCCCTAGATTTGATAGACACGTTAAAACAAAGTTGGAAGTTAACCTCATTGGGGTCAAAATAAGTTCGGACAAGAAGATGCTCGAGTCTCAAGTATCTTTCAGGCTGCTCTTGTTTCATGACACTCATTGCCTGAGTTTGCCTTAATATAGCACGAGCCGTATCCAACTCTCGGAGTTCAATCATTTCAAGTACAATCTAGTTAACCAAATACTATACATTAGCACATATATCAAAGGTAAAACTGGTAACTGGGTATCAATAGAAACAACACGAACGAGTCGTTGTCTACCTGCTCATATAAATCTTCAAGTATCTTTCTTGGAAGCTTAAGTTGTGCCACTTGAGGCAATACCGTATCCCATCTACCGCTGTTAACATCAGCTACAAATGTTTCAAGACTGTCGACTGTATTTAGAGATACCTGGCACTCGCTTTGCAACGTTTGGAAAGTTTGATGCAGTGAGTTCTCTTTGCAGAACTGAAGAACTATCTTTATCACACTGCAACCAAAAGTATAATAAAATATCTTCATATATATAACTACCCGTCAATTGTCGAAAATCTAATGAACAAAACTTGCTTATATAGGGTGTTCGGATGTGCGTTTTCAAAGAGATTACTACAACTTAAACTAAGCATTTTTTCTGAAAAAATAAGTTTTTTTTACTTGCTTATCCGTATCGGAGTATTCTAGACACTAATTATCAGAAAACCAATGTTAGTTTGTTGTTTGTCAAACACTCTAAACTGATTATTGTTGTTTCACTTTAGCGAAACATGAAACACCCCTGTACGAAGTTGTCATGGATTAGCTAATTCCATGAAAAAAGAGTAACCATGGAGCATTTAATCGTTAGCTATGACACAGTATACAATGGTCTCTAATACAAACGGCAAGATACGCAAGGGTTATGCAACATGTCAAAACGGGCAAGCTAAGTTGCGTTGACACCTTGGGTCATATTACATTACTTATATTTTTATACATAACTGATACACATTAATAATTACAAAAACAATCTAATGATTTCAGCTAATAAGCTGTTGTATTATAAACGCAATAAGCTAATAAGCACTTGATATCAGCTAAATAATTACTCCAAATTAACACATATTGATAAGATATAATTGAAAAGTAATAATAAGAGAATGAAATTGAATTGGGAATGGGAATGAACTTACTCTCGAGCTTCGATTTCTAGGGCTGACATCTTCCTTATTCGAATTAGGGTTTTTATTTAAGGGTTTTTCTATAAATAATTAAATAAATAAACCCTTTATTAAATTGCAAAACTCATCCCTGTGGTTTGAGTTTGTTGGCACAAAACATCACACTAGGTCTGATACTATTGGCACTAAACATCCCCTGCGTGACAAATATCGTCAAAAATCATCCTTATTTGGGATGATATTTGCAAAACTTTTAACAAAATGTTTTGCAAAAAAAATCATCCCTCTAGGGATGATTTTATTGTCGAACTTTGTTTTACCACTCAGGGATGATTAGTGCCAATAGTATCGGCTAAGGATGATTAGTGCCACAAACTACAAACCACATGGATGATTTTTGCAATTTACTCTAAAAAAAATAAACCCTTTATTAAATTGATGAAGATGATGATACAATGACTGCAGTTGTTTGTGCACAACTTAACGATGATGATTGTTTTTTGGAGGTTTATTTTTTAAGCTTCTTTACAAATTTTTATTCTTATTTTTTCCAAAATCCAACAAAATTGCTTATAAATCCTTTTAAACTTCTATTTTTTTATATATATACCAGTTTTTTCACCCGCGCTCTGCTGCTGAGCGCAAGGTTTTAAGTTTGCAACGGAATGATAATCTAAGGACTATTTCCGTATAGCGTCTTAATTAAGGAGTAACTTTGCAATGGAACGATAACCCAATGACTTTTTGGTATAGTATTTATCTCGGGGTTGGTGAAATTTTATGCGAAAATAGTCATTGGGTTAGCGTTTCGTTGCAAAGTTAGTCATCAATGACTAACTTTGCAACGAACTGATAACCCCAAGGACTAATTCTGTAAAGTGTTTCTCAAATTTTTTACAAAAATAATTTTTGGCTTATCGTTCCGTTGCAAAGTTAGTCATTAAAGACTAACTTTGCAACGAACCGATAACCTCAAGGACTATTTTCGTAAAATGTTTCTTGAGAGTGAATTAAGAACTAACTTTGTAACGGACCGATAACCTCAAGATCTATTTTGGTAAAATATTTCTTGGAAGTGGTTAAAAACCTCATTGGGAATAGTGAGTACCGATGAATGTTATATATATATATATATATATATATATATATATATATATGGGACCGTTCTTTGCAGAATCACTTTTTTTACAGAACCTACAGAACCACCTATAAACCAATCATAATTTAGTTATATTAAATATCTTTTTTTAAATCAAAAGGGTATAATAGGAAAAACATACTTTAATTTTTTTTATTTTTTTAATTAGAAAAACGTTTTTAAAAACCCCTTAATTTTCAGAATTAATTAATTTTTTCTTTTTTTTCGTTTTTTTCCAGCATAAGTTTCAAAAAAAGTAAGGTGCATATGTGTTTTTTTAATATTGTAAATTTAAATGTGTTTCTTGTGTACAATTGTTTAACTATGAAACTTATGTTTCCTTTAAAATGTTAATTGCACATATGTTTTTTTAGTGTACATTATCTTCAAAAATTTCTAACAAAATAAAATAAACATATACATGTAATCTCTAAATTTATAGCAAAGCAAAAACATAAATACATCACAAAAAATTTGAGATCAAATGATATACAATTTAAATACAAATGTATATTATTAAATATAAATGTGCAAGAGATTCAAAAACATGTGTGCACTATTCGAAGAACATGTGTGCACGCTTCGAGAACATATATGCACGGCTTCGAGAACATATGTGCACAATGCGTTTCTCGTCGAATTTATTAGAACATATGTGCCCGTCTTCCAAAAACATCCGTGCACGCTGCAATTTTTTTGAGCACATGATCTTGCCTTAACTACACATTGAAAAAGAACATGATTATTATGACATATAAAAAGTAATGTTCAAATAATAGCGACTTGATATGGGAGAAATAATCTTAAACTAAGTTACCTACGACATGCGTTTTTTTACCCTTTTTCCTATTCTAGCCCATCAAGGCACTAAACCTCAACATATTTAATAGTTGAGAGATCCTGGGAACACCAACATGGCGTCAATCTTAGATTTGTGTTAAAAACAGTTCCTATAATGGACCCATGCAATCTTTGTAATACTTGTGAGAAAAACAAAAAATTAAAACCAATTAAAATTTGTCTAATTTTATTATAATATACTACCTAATCAAAAGGGAAACATATTTTAACCTTTGATAGTGATCCGTATATGATCTGACAAAGCAACAAAAAAAAGTAAAATTAAACAGTACTTCCGTATATGATCTGTAAGCATAGAAACATCATCGGTGTCTAATCCCCACCATCCACACATTTCATAGAAACAATATTAAAGCACATACACACGCATAATTTGCACATTCATATCCCAATGATCAAGAAACATGTTTCATCTTACATTTATAAAAAAAATAAAAACGAGACAATCAAATCACAATTAAGCTCATAACTGAACTCATATCATAACTGCCCCTATTTTTAATAATTCAAACAATCAGATTAAAGTTCAAAAATGAAACAACTTCTTCACTAACAATTAAACACTATATGATTCAATTCAATTCAATTCAATTTCACAAAAAAAAATGCAACAATAAAAAACAAAAACAAAAAACAAAAAAAAAAACCAAAAAATGATTCTCTTTGGTGTATCCATCTAAAAAATATTAAATTAAGAAAACAAAGACAAATACTTAATTAAACAGAAAGCGATTACCTCTCGATTTGTTGAACAAATCTCGAAAATTAGATCTTTGTCATGTCGATGACATGTTATAGCGCATTAATTATTTATGGTTTATCTCGTACGTCCGGATTAAGATGGTTATATAACCATCTTAAAATCAATTCATAAATAACGGCACGGACCATTTATGTACCGATTACCTCTATCCAGATTTGTATATATGAACCAATCTATAAAGTCAAATGGAAATCAATAAGAAAAATGGAAGAACATACACAGTGAGTGGATCGGATATGAAAAGAGAGGCTAGGGTTATTGGAGTTATAGAGAAAGAATTATAAAAAGTAAAACTGAAAGAGAATAAGATCTGTACCCCTAAAATGTGTGGATCAGTTTTTAGAAATATTAAATGTAGATTTCCCATATTACCCTTTTAGCTTTACAAGAAATGGTTTCATCTTTTAAATAATTACATAAATGGCACAATCAATTATATCCATTGATCAAGCAATCTAACGGTTTATAAATGGTTCTGTAGGTTCTGTACAAAAAAGTGGTTCTGCAAAGAAAATGTCACTATATATATATATATATATATATATATATATATATATATATATATATATATATATATATATATATATATATATATATATATATATATATATATGTATATGTATATGTATATGTATATATATGTATATATATATATATATATATATATATATATATATATATATATATATATATATATATATATATATATATATATATATATATATATATATATATATATATTAATATATCATCTGCCAGGGGGTTTTCATTAGAATGTTTTTATTTTGAGAAGATTGAGAAATCTTCGTTTGAGCAAATTGATTCATATTTTTTGATTTGATTCACAAATCATTGTTAAAATCGAGTTATGTTAATGGTTCAGTAAATTTTGCACAGATGATTCAGTATTGCACTTATATCGCAAAATCGAGAGATTTTTAACATTGATTCAAAAAAAATTTACACATTTTGAATTATAATCACATTAAAATGAGTTTTAATGGTGAATCGTTTAATGATTTGATTAACAAGTAAACATCGTTTAATGGTGAATCGAATCTAAAGATCACAAATTTGATTCATAAATCATTGTTAAAATCGAGTTATGTTAATGGTTCAATAAATTTGTACAGATGATTCAGTATTGCACTTATATCGCAAAATCATTCAAATTTTTTTTACACATTTTGAATTATAATCACATTAAAATGAGTTTTACGTTTGAAAAACTTGAATCAAAGTTAAACATCTATCGTTTTTGAAAACCTTCTCAATCTTCTCAAAATAAAAATTTTCTCAATCGATCTGAATTATATATATATATATATATATATATATATATATATATACACTAGTTGCAAAGCCCGCCCAGCGGGCTTGCCTTGTGAGTATCGAAGAAATAAATAAAGTAACAGTTAATCAATTACGAAAATCGTAAAATATTTATAGAGTGAATAATAAACAAAAACAAATGGATGGTAATCGATATGATGAAATAAAACTTAATAAAGTATCCGTCATTACAAAGTATACAAAAATGAGTACATGATATGCAATGTAAAAACTAACACAAATGTATATCCCTTTTTGGAAGAATCGTAACTACTAATGTATTGTATGATTGTTGGGGAGGAAAAGAGTACATGATATCCAATGTGAAAACTAATACCTTCGGGGAAAAAATTAATAAGGTTCGTAAATGAACACCTTAGTGCATAATTAACTATGGATATGGGAATATATTCAAAGCCTTTATATTATAAATATTAAACACAAAAATTTAAAAATACCAAAACCCGAAAACTATCCCTAACTGCAATGTCTTATTATAAATATAATAAAGTAACGGTCTAATCTTATTCGATGGGTGGGCGAGTTTTATAAGGATTTTTGGTTATTATGCATAGTTGATTAGCAAATAGTAGTAAATGTGATAAATAATGGTAATGATAAATGTAAAGGTGGTACAATGTTGAATGATATGTGATTTGTGATAAGCTGATGACTCTAAACGAAATGAACATATGTAGTGTATGTTGTAAAAAAATAGTACAAATATCTATTACAAACTAAAAAGACTTGAATAATGAATTAATGTTTCGTACAACGTTGGTTGTTGATTTGTGTATTTGCCATCCTTATCGCAACAAAAATCTTCAATCGCTTTATGCTCTTGACTCTTGAACCTGAATAAGGATTACACCAATAGTTAAAATAATAAGCTTTTAATGTAAATAATGATGCAAACAATTAACCAACCAGAATCATTAAACACAAATCATGTGTACTTTGCAACAAATGCAAGTACGTCTTTAAGACCGCAAGAATTAACTTTAAAGAATTTGCATTTAGTTATAGGTCTCTCAAAATGTAACGTTGGAACTCATGGTAGTCTGTGTAGTACATTTTTTGAGCCTTTACGGTACCTTTAAGAAAAAGAGATAATCGATAAATTCATGTTTACCCTTTTCTAATAGTGATGTATTCAAGGATAAATTCATGTTATAATTTATTAACGTGAATTGATTTATGTATACTTGTGTCGTTAAACTAAAATGAATAAGAAGAATGTGACAAATAAATAATATAATATGTTATTAGATAACAACACTATTCGTGCAATTTTCTTATACGAATATCTTATCGATTTTTTAGCGATTGTTTATGTTTGTTTTTAAGTTTGGCACTATACACATACATTGTTTCTTAAACCCAGGTCTGTTGACATTATTAGTTTAACGTGTTGTTGATTGAATTAACCATAAAAAGAGTAAAAAGGCGTATCACGAAAAAGGAGTATAGTAGTGTTCTCTAATTTATGATGTTTTGTGTACAAAATCTAACAAATAAGAAAGAGATTATTTGTTATGAAGCCCAACTGAATGGCTTCGTGATCCTAGAAGATGTAGTACTCAAAAGTAATCTAGACGTGTGAATTACTGCAAGTAATAGTAAAAGCTCAGTTTTACTATGCTCCTGAAATATTTGCGCAAAAAATGGTCCATGTGTTTGGTTTAGTTCTTGCTGAAACAGGTGGCATTATTCTGGCTATCTGTTGTAGTGGTTCCGGATTTAAAGTCATTAGACGTGTGATTAGCAACAATATGCATATAGACCGTTATGATTAGCAACAAAAAGTACTTGTTGGCATTAGTCGAGGGATTGACCAGCTATTTTTGCAACTTGATTTATTATTTGACCAAATATAGTAGGTCCATGAAGAGATAGAACAGCCATAAAAATTGCATAAACATTATTATAGAAAGGCAACATTACATAAAAAATTATGAATTGATAATGACAAAAACAAAAGGGTGTTATTTCTCTTCCAGGTAGCCATTCATAAAAGACATTACTTGTGGTTGAAATGTCACTTTTCATGGAGACGTGTGTACTTTCTAGCCGATGTTAGACCATGGAATCTCAATGTTAGTCCATGGCTCCATGGTGTCCTTTGTGCTTGTGCACCAGGTTACCTGTCTAGTGACCATCCTTGGGTTAAGGCGCCTTTGCGCGAGTAACAGTTTTGCTCTTTCAAGAACAACAAAGAAAATGGAGCCTCCTATACCTATCTACAACACCCTTGAGCCCATCCCCTGTGCGTTATTCAAGCAAAAGATATAAGATACATATCGACATTCCATTCTTTGTATTCACAAGAGACGGAATATCAAACTGGTAAAACGTAACTAAAACGGCTTAAACTAAAACAGGTCCGAAATAGTAGAAAGTGTACTTAAATGCATAAAACCTCCCTTATTATTTCATCCAAAACATAACCAAGGAGGCTAAACCCTCATTAGAGGTATATTTAGCATATGTAAAAACATCATTATGTTCAACTGATTAGGTTATCACGGTAAATTATTAGCTTTCATAAATGTTTCTGAAATTTTTATTAAAAAGTAACACTTATGAATAGGTGTTTCGGATCAACGTGGCCTAAACAGTATAAAAATCCACCCATTTTCACCTTTAAGAAGTTGGAATCGGTCCTAAGTCCTAACTTACTTCAGACACCTCTACTTCAAATTCTATGTATAAAAAAACAAACATGAAAGTTTGATACATAGAGAACTGGATTTTGGGTGAGTGATAAACTTTACCATATTTTTGAAGTATAAAAAATATAGAAATATCAAACCTTTAGAAATGCAGAAGGCCCTTCTTCCTATAAAATAGTGCCTACACAGTAGGAGATACTCTTGTATTGGTTTCTCGCTCCCTGCAAAACATTAGTATTTTGATATATATAAGTGGAAAACTATCCTTGAACATATTTGAACTTATCGATTGTACTTGCTGAAAAACCAGGAGTTACACTCGCTGGATACGCTCCCTGCTTTGAGCAATAGACATTCGCTAAGAACATAGACTTGCTGGAAATATTGCTAGAGTCGTTGTTTAAACTCGCTGGTAATGTTGTCGTATACACTCGCCTAACAGGTTCATGTTATACTTCTTTAAAATCTATAATTTCAAGTATATTAAAAATTAATGTACAATCAATAACATGCTTAAAAGGTATAAATAATGCTTTAAAATTTAGAGTTTTAGCTTATCCCTATCTTGTGTAAGCAGCTTTGGACATTGTCTGGGCAGAACACTCACCACTTAAAAAAATAACTTTTAATGATCGCTTTACACACACATACAAATACTACTTAAAAAATTGAAACCTTATGCTTAAACAATATACTCGAGTTCAACGTTTATCACCTGTATAGGATGGAACAACACTATCATCATATCGCTGGACCAAGCCCGTTAAACAATACACCATTTCTAGAACCATGTACTTTTTCTGCATAGTTAGATATATGGCGAACAATTTACCTATGGCATAGCTAAATGTTAATTATCAACAGCCCTTATAATTTGTCGATTCAATAATCTTCACCAGCCCTTACACTTTGCCATCTGTAAACTTTCTTGAGCCTTTTTTCATAGCTTGTCTCAAAGAAGCTGCAAAATAAATTATAATTTGTTTGGGTTCTGTTCCAGTATATAGCTTTGAACCAATATATCCTTATCAAATTCTCGTCCAACAATCCTAGACGCATCTACCAAAGAGGTCTAAAATTTTATATATATATATATATATATATATATATATATATATATATATATATATATATGAATATATATATAGGTCGTTGTTCCGACTATTAATCCTTGACGGTCAAACCAAGTAATTTTCTTTTTCTTTCTAGACCTTGAATGTTAATATTATCTAACTTATAAATGCATCGTGGTACTTAGTGACAAATTTATGCAACAAGTTAGGATGAGTTTCTTACCTTAGTGGTTCTGGTTCGGGATTGCAGCGGTGATCTCATACACGATGCAGAGCATAAGTTGCCAAGTCGTTGAGAATGTCGTCTATGTCATAAGCCAACTGCTCGAGAGCATTGAGCCACTGTTGAGCCCATGTATTATATATTTTCTTTTGATACGTATTATTAAGCAAAATATCTGGGACAAAAAGTGTTTTTAAAATTGCAAAAATGAACCATGTGGTTGGGCTCTTAAACTTAAGCATGCCTTAGTTTTTTCCCGGAAGGTTTTGCCCTTATTATGAAACGGATAAAAGTGCCATTTGACCCATGCTTTTTTACTAACTTTATTTATAGGACCCGTTTGGAGATAAAACACAACCAAAATTGACCTCTTTATAGAATAGTGCGACAACCCACGCTTCAATTGTGAAATTACCGGATCGACAAAGGAACTAACCGAGCAATTTGCGTAAGAACGGAATATGCCAGAAGGTGGGAATGATCATAGTATTTTTCTATTCCTCGTTGTATATATAGTTTGACTTGAAATAAAGCTGCAATAAAGAAACATGCATCTATCAGTTGAGTTTTCAAAAAAGCAAAGTGTCGTAGTGGTAGTTTGTCAATATAGTATTATACTAACAAAATTTTTAGACGAAAGATTGATAATATAGTTACAGTTACATACGTTGAAACTGGACGTAGAAATTGTTACTTCCCATGATCAATTTCAACTGATGTAATTCAATGTGATTCGAAATGACAAAATATCTAATGTGTTTGCACACAACATAGATTTTAAGGTTATTGATTTCTAAGAATATATGATTATTTTAATTTAGCGAAATAATGTGGTAGAGAGCATGACCAGTCTCACTATAATGTTTATGTAATTTGTTCCTTTCATAAAAACAACCATAATAAGCCAACGAACGAACAATAGAGACCACAAAACACAAAAAATCGATAAACTTAGTAGGTCATTGAAATAATACCTTGAATCAAAGTCAAATATCCACAATATCACATTCTCATTCCCATAATTTGTTGATGTTCCTCTAATTTACGTAAGTAGGAATATGCCATGAAGGAAGGAATGATCATAGATTTTTCCATTCCTCGTTGTATATAACAGTTTGACTTGAAAATAAAGTTGGCCAAATAAAGAAGACATTCAATCTATCAGTCGACTTCAAAAGCATGTGTCGTTGTGGTGTTTGTCATTATATTATTAATCTAACAAAATTTGTTAGACGGAAATACTGAGATATATTACTTTTTTCATTTCGTGGATACTTCAAAACGGGGCTGACATGAGCAAGTTCAAGTGATTAAGGGAATCAGAAGGATAAAGCGAAATGACAAACATATCTAATGTTGTTTGCACACAACATATATTTTTAAAGGTTCTATAATTGCAAGAATATATGATTATGATAATTTAGCGAAAGAAATGTGATAGAGAGCATGACCATTATCACTATAATGTTTATGTAATTTGTTCCTTTCATAAAAACAACCATAATAAGCCTAACTGCTAACAAATAGAGACACAAACAAAAAAAAACATTGAGAACTTTTGTATCAGGGATGGTGTGAAAAGACGCCGTTTGAGATACAGAGACAACTACCACAATAACACATCAATGCCCAGCAAATTTTATTATGTTCGTCGGAATTAGTCTAAAGACAGGAATAATGCCCAGAAGTTTTTTAAATATCATAGTATTTTTTCCATCCTCTTATATAATTAATTTTTGACTTGAAATAAAGCTGCAATAAAGAAACATGCATCTATCAGTTGACTTCAAAAGCAAGTGTCGTTGTGGTAGTTTGTCATTATATTTTATCTAACAAAATTTGTTAGACGAAAAGATTGATATATATTACTATTCATTCGGTTTTGATAACTATCGAAAAGGGGGTCTGACCATGAGAAAGTTCAAGTGATGTAATTCAATGTGATTCGAAATGACAAAATATCCAATGTGTTTGCACACAACATAGATTTTAAGGTTACTGATTTCTAAGAATATATGATTATGATAATTTAGCGAAAGAAATGTGATAGAGAGCATGATCAGTGTCACTATAATGTTTATGTAATTTGTTCCTTTCATAAAAACAACCATAATAAGCCCAACTGCTAACAAATAGAGATACAAAACACAAAAAATCTTAAACTTTGTAGCTTGGAAATACCTTGAATCAAAGTCAACTCCACAAGTATCACATTCATGCCCATAATTTGTTGATGTTCCTCAATTGCGAAAGATGGAATATGCCAGAAGGTCGGAATGATCATAGTATTTTTCCATTCCTCGTTGTATATATAGTTTGACTTGAAATAAAGCTGCAATACAGAAACACGCATCTATCAGTTAACTTCAAAAGCAAGTGTCGTTGTGGTAGTTTGTCATTATATTTTATCTAACAAAATTTGTTAGACAAAAAGATTGATATATATTACTTTCATTCGTGGATACTTCGAAAAGGGGGTCTGACCATGAGCAAGTTCAAGTGATGTAATTCAATGTGATTCAAAATGACAAAATATCTAATGTGTTTGCACACAACATAGATTTTAAAAGATTATTAGTGTGCGTGGGAAATGAGACAACCCACATATTATTTATACGTCCAAATGATTTACCAAGACTCCAAGACTTTGCGTATATCCAATCCTAGCTCGTATACACTTCTTAATACTTCTTATACGCGAACTTAAATACACCTTGAATCCTTAGAATGAAATATGAGCGTGTATGGTTCGGTTATCACTTAACCCGAATGTAATTGAGAGTAATGAGAATGGTTTTTGCTTGAGAGAGAGTTTGAGAGTTTTAGAAGTGTTCAAGTGTATATGTGAGTGTGTATTTATAGGCAATGAGCTAGTTAACTTCCCTAGTCACATAACAAACCAAACCGTGCCCTAATCCTAGTGGTTTTTGAGGATTTCTAGTTTGTTACCCATTGTATTAAGCTAAACCACTAAGTACAAGCTTTAATTAGGCAAGTGATGTACAAGATTTGCTTGATTCTTGAAATCTTAAGGATTTGTGTATATACATGCATGTAGCCGTGGCCTAAGGGGCAAAAGGGAGGCCATTTGGTTAATATCCAATGTGTAAAGGCTAATGGGAGACATTAAGTACTAACCTTAATTAACCAAGTGATGTACATGTACTTTGGGAGATCATTAGAAGATTTTTAGGTGTGTTTGTGTGCATAACCAGCCCCTAGTGGGTTGCCTACACAAAATTGATTTAAATTAGTGTTAAGGTTTTAAAAGTGGGTATTTGTTTGAGTCTAGGTAAGTCTAGGTGTTTCCGGGGTGTGTCCAAATGTATTTTATTGCGAAACGTAAGCCCTTTACGTGACCAATAAAAATAAAGTACGTAAAGTTAATAATTAACTTCTTAATAATTATATGACACTTGGTTGATGTAAACCTTAATTTATTTGATGACCGTTTACATAAATTGATTATTTCTAGTCTACGCGATTTAGCTTAAAAGTAAATATTAAAAGTAAACGCGTATCAGACCAAAATAAATAGTGACGAATAATAGATGTCGTAAAATGACCTGAAATTGAGAAATGTTACACTTATTAGCTTGTCCAAAACCCTGTGAGTACAAAATCAATGCTTCTTAACAGTTTCCTGAGCTTCTTTAAACTGCAGAAAAAGCAACTTCATTTAGCAAACTTAAAGTTTTAATCAGTGCATTGCAAATTGAAACATTAAAAACCTTGCTCAGTTCTTTCAATGCTGTCCCTTTCATTGTAAATCATATCTAAGCCACCCTATAAATTATAATTACGACAAAAATTTGAGTACAATTTCTGGTCAAATCAAGTTACATCTCACAAGACTACTATCGAAAACAACCAGTTTCGAAAATAAAATTCCATTCAGGAATTTAATCAAACACTTGGTATGCAAAACTATAATCAGGTTGAGTTCATAACTAAAATTAATAAGATTGTTCCAAGCACATTAAGGAGAGAATTTATTACTGGAATTCTTTGCTGCTTGGCTTTATTAGCACAAGTTCCATTCTTAGACATTTCAATACTATCATCTGTAACATGAAACATATACACAAATTTTATCTCAATACATTAACCTGCTAAAATATGTAAATCCATGAAATTGTGTGTCTTTGTACCCAATGACATGTCTATTTTCTTCTCTATCATTGCAATTGCAGCTTATGTAAGTGGTTTTGTTGCCATCTACAAGGGTTCCATTAAACATGTAATCTTTAGTAAACTAAAATCCAAACAATATAGTACTTGATGCATATATGTACACAAAGAAACAAACGGAAAAATCATTATGTAAAACGGGATAAAAAATGTCAAGTATTATTTTGATAAAACTTACAGATGTTAATGGATGTTGATATTGAGAACACGAATGAAGAACAGTAAGAGAACTGTTGATAAAATATAATGCTTAAAAACATTAATAATATTTTTCCACATCTTTACGTTTTAATAGTCACAAAATATAAAAACGTTCAACGTAAAATTAAACGTAAACAAGTATTTAGTAGTAAATTATCATTTCAACAA
>BQNB010125215.1:0-10212 GCA_026074375.1 Tanacetum coccineum | reverse complement strand
CAGTGAGAGATATGTGCGGAGATAGGAGGGGCAGGGTCAGCGTGTGTTTGACTAGCAAAAAATTGTAGTGTAGATTTACAAAAAAAACTATAGCTATATTTGTAATTTGCTCCTCTAACAACAAAAATTGTAGTGTAATTTTTAAAAAAATATATAATTTTGTCCTGTCGGCCATAACTTTATTGCTCTACCCTCGTGAGAGATACGCGATAATGCGTTATACTTCATTTGTCTAGTTTAGTTTTTTTCTAACAAGCCTCCAGTTATAAGTTTTTAACTAATGGTAATTTTCAAAAAGCAAAACGCCTGCGTGTCACTCACATCATAAGTTACTGACTAAGGTAAATAGTAAAATGCGCGAGTCAGCCGAGGGTAAAATAGTCAAACTACAAAACAGAAAAAACCGTAAATCTGACAAATATAGAACGCGTGTTGGTAATATCATCATATCGTGAGGGGCAATAGAGTCAAAATGAATTAACTGCTTCAGCTGACTAACAATAAAAACACCATAAAACACACATATATCACACACAATTAACGAACCTTGGATCTTAAATCAGCAACTGATGCACCACCACCGTTTCCATTCCACGACAACGGCGTGCTAGGACTAGCTCTAGGAGGTTGTTCCGATTTGTTAGATGATGAAAGTAACGGTTGTAGTTGATGTTGAGTTCGTGACCGTCGTATAGTCCAGCTAAGTGGTAGTTGAGATGGTGATGACGTGGATTCACGGAGTTTGACGATGAGTTTTGCCACGACGTTAGTGTCAGTTAAAGCTGCCGTTAGCCAGTTATCGTCATCTGTTGTCAACATGTTGCTGTTGCTGATTTTTATTTTAAAAAGCGGAAAAAATGAAAAGATTGTTAAGAATGGTGGAATGGGTGAAGTTATAGGAATGGATTGGAGAGTTGGAGTACTGGAGTGGGTCCCACACTCAGTTACAACCCACTCTCTGTTTTTCTTTTCTTTTTATTATTTTAATAATGTTTAAATAAGTGACTTTTTTCGCTTGCGTGGTTTATTGCCTAAATGGGAAGCCAAGGGTGTAACGTGTTGGCTTTATGAGGGCCTATTTGTGTATACTAGTAAATGAATGAGTAGTGTCTGTGAGTAGAGTTTGTTTAAGTAGTGTCTAGTTAAATAATCGACGGCAAATTATGTATACGATAGACAACAAGTTTGGACCGAGGATTTAAGGTGTGGGATCGAGTAAATGTGACATCAAGTTTGATATTAACAATCTTGTCAACGCGTGTTATATTAATGTTAATAAAGATTTCGTTTATGTTAGTTTCTTATAATCTCAAGTACTTTAAATAACTAAAGGGGCGTTTGGTTTATAGAATTTTTTTTAAAGAATTGTAATCTTTAAAATGAATTATAATTTGATATATAATTGCAATTTAAATGGTTGGAATGTGTTAGAATAGTACTGTTTTGTAATTGTAATTGATGAAATATGTCGATGTGTTTTGTTGACTCGCAACGTAATATAATTCAAATACATTTTTTCTAAAAACTTAAAAAACAAAATAAAATACAATAATAATTAAAATAATATAATAATATATAATAATACTAATATTTATAAAATAATACTCCCTTCGTCTCAAAATTATTGTCTACCGACAAAAAACACATATTTAATAAAAATGCATTTATTATTGCAGAATGACAGATTTACCCTTAGTTAATTAATTAAAGTTATAGTTTGTAATAATAATTTCAGACAAGGGTAATATAATAACTTGATCAAACTTTCTTATTTATTTTTAGTAGTGGACAATTATACTGGGGCATCCCAAAAATAAAAAGTGGACAATAAAAATAGAACGGATGAAGTAATAATAATAGTAATAATGGGAGCGGGGGCGAGTAGGGGGGGGGGGGGGGGGAGGGGGGGGGGGGGGAGAATCTAAAAATAAAAAGTGGACATAAAAATAGATCCGGATGAAGTAATAGTAATTGTAATAATAATAATAATAAATAATATTAAAAACAATAATAATAATAATAATGATGATGATGATTTCGTACCCGGTCGTGCAGTGGTTGATGCAGCACAACGTAAACAGATTAAGTATATGACTAAGTGTGCAGCTATTTGATATGGGTTTCTCTCTTTTTCTTCCTCTTCCTTTGAAGAATTAGAAAAGGACGCGGTTACCTTGTTGAAGCGGATCCGAAAGTTTCCATGGTGTGACATTGGGACATGTGTTGTTGTTCACATATTTAATGGAATCAGCTTTGCTATTGTTAAAGGAGTATGAGCTCACATAGTATCTCGGCTTCCTTGTAATTTGTTGTAATAAAGTGATGATAACAATAAATAATAATAATAATAATAATATTTATAATAAAAATAATAATAATAATAATAATGATAATAATAATAAAATAACAGTAATCAACAATAATAATAATAATAATATTTTTTAGTTTATATAATAATAATAATTATTATTATTATTATAATGTTGTGCGTGATACCCTTGTCGACATATGTTATCGTTATGTGATTTCAGCTGGTAAAGAAGTTGATATCGGGTTGGATGGGAGACGTGACAAACCATTACGTCCAGCAGATATGTTACTTTACTCGTGGGATGGAGGACTTGATGTGTGTGTGGATCTGACTGGATCCTCACCTTTGACGCAAACCGGGATGGTTGATTTCGTACCGGGTCGGGCCGTGATTGATGCTGCACAGCGTAAACGCGGTAAGTATATGGCTAAGTGTGCGGCTATTGGATATGGGTTTCTTCCCTTTTCTTTCTCTTCTTTGGGGGAATTAGAGGCAGACGCGGTTACATTGCTGAAGCGGATCCGGAAGTTCTCCATGACTCAGGACATTGGGGCACGTGCTGCTGTTCATATATTTAATAGGATC
This sequence comes from Tanacetum coccineum, assembly GCA_026074375.1. NCBI lineage: Eukaryota > Viridiplantae > Streptophyta > Magnoliopsida > Asterales > Asteraceae > Tanacetum > Tanacetum coccineum. The sequence continues at coordinate 7,316 of BQNB010125215.1, read as the reverse complement.
AGTTTCGCTATTGCTAAAGGAGTGGGGGCCCAGATAGTATCTCGGCTCCCCTCTAATTTATTGTAAATCTTTTAAGTTTCTAATAAAGTGATTTATAAAAAAAAATTAAAAAAAATAAACAATAAATAATAATTGTAACTATGAGTTTTTTTAGTAACTGAAAAAATCCATCCATTGTGGTTTAAAAATATATTGTGGCAGACTGTGGTTTAAACATATTTTGGCAGAATTCATCCATGTGGTTTAAATGACATAATTGCCCCCCGTAATTAGTGGTGAGGGATGTATTCTGCCGAAAGTTTCATCACTCAGAGATGATTAGTGGCAATAGTATCGGCTATGGATGATTAGTGCCAAAAGCTAAAAACCACAAGGATGATTTTTGCAATTTACTCAATATTAAATGATAATTAAAGGGTGGTATTGTCATTTCGCTACACTAAACTTCCAACTTTAAAAAAATTTGGTTCGCTCTTTATATATTACCATGTTCAGAATTGTTAAAAAGTCAAAGACTTGATGAGAAGTTCAAAGTAAATCCTACTAAATGCACACACATAAAAACATCAAACACTACAACATTTTAAATGGAGAAAACCAGAAATATAGAAATAATGTAGAAAAGTATCATTAAAAAGACATAAATTTCATTAAAATAATAAAAATGGCATGTTGTCATACCTCATATGACTATGAAATTATGAATGGATGCTATCCAATTTGAGGTGTTAAGATTTGACCCTTCAACGGCTCCAATCATTGAATCTTGTTTAGTTGTCTTGTTTGTTTTGGATACATAACACCATTATTTGTGTTTTCCTTGTAAGTTCCTTGCTACCATAATTTGCATCTTTGTGTTTCATATTTTCGCCTACTAGAATTTGAGATCTTGACTCTAAAGTGGTCCGATAAAAATTTGTTCCCAACTTATTTACGTTGGCGAACAACAAGTGGGTTGTGGGTGGTGTGGGGGGATCGCAACCTGTCGTCGCCAAACTATCACCGCGCAAGATAGATTGCGACCACTAAAACAAGTGGTCGCAACCTTTCGGTACACACAACACAAATACAAGGGGATTGTTCCCGCCTTTGCTAGTAAACCAAGGGGATATGAGAGTTTACATGCATGGTGATAACAAACATATCCAAGGAGTAGTCTAGTTGTAGAGGGCTGTAAGTACGTTTCTTGTCGAGATGAAAGTTCAATCCCAACAAGTTACAACTTTGAGGCTATTTGATTTTGGAATGAGTACTTTGGTAACATGGTCGTTTTTAGTATGAAGAATAACTTTCTTTTTAGCAAGTTAGTCGGTATGAGTGTTGCCTTTCACGTTTCAACTTGTATCACACATTTGTTGAAGAAATGAAATGTTTATTAAGTTTGGATTGTTTGTGTAAGTTCTTTGTGGCAAAAGTTGACTACATCTTTGTAACACCTCGAAACCGGTTTTTAAGTATTTATTTACGAGAATGTCATAGAATGAGTTTGACTATGACTTTTATAAGTTTGAAGACGTTATGTGATTGATTAGTCAACCCGATAGTCAAACTATAAGTATAAATATTATGTAAATGGTTTTATAAAATATCATGTGTCTCAACTAGAAAGAAATAGACTTAAAAGACTAAGTTATTAAGAGATAAATGTGTTACATAAGCTAATATGGCCAAATGAGAAAGAACAACACTTGAGGGATCATTCTTGCCAAATGGTAATACTTGCATCTATTAATATCTGAAACTTCCATAAAGTTCCAGATTATTAGAGAGAGTGTATGTGTGTGTTGACACAAAGAGGAAGAAAATAAAGGGAAAAGATGAAGAATTGCTAGTGATAATTTGAAGGTGAATTGAGGTCCCAAATTAAAATATAAGCTCATACTAATGACCCCTCCAAGTAAACGATTCCTAATTCTAGTTTAATTTGGTAATTTTAGAATTAGCGTTCTTGAGAAAAATTGGGGGTTTTGGGTAATTATGTTTCTAAAGCAAAAATTAAAGTGTTTTTGAATGTGGGTTAAGGTAATTTAATGATTTAAGATAAATTGGTGATTTGGGGTTATGACCATGATATGATCATATAATAATTAAAAGGATTTAGTTATGATTAAAGATGGTTAAAGGTTTAGGACTTATGTTCCTTTAATGGTTTATGCGGGTAATGAGAGTTTCATCATATGATCAAAATATGATCATGTGATGATTAAAGCTAAGGATGGATATAATTAATGGGTTATTGATGATGTGTCATTTTATACACTTTTTCGGAATACCCCTAAATCGTGCATTTATGCCCAAAATAGGTACTTAATCGTTCCTTTTTAGGTATTTTGCATTTGGAAGACATTTGGAAGAAATACACATGACTTGGGATCATTTGTAGAAGAAACGGACAAGACTACGAACCTACACCAACATCTCTCAAGAATTTCTACTCAGAAGCTGGAGACGACGTCACAGATTACACGTGACGCCGTCACAACCCATCTCAAGACGGCGTCACAAGATCTCCATACGGCGTCAGAGTTGTACGACCCAACCCATTATCTAGAATATTCTATTCATGGCGGCGTCACGATTAACACGCGACGCCGTCGCAACGATTTTCCTATAAATACAAATCCGTTTTTAGGGTTTTAAGTGTGTAACTTTAGAGTAAAAGAAAAGGAAGAACCCTAGTTCGTTTAGCAGCTGTTAGAGATGATTTTAGGGCCTCAAAACCCTACTGTACTCTCTTCAATTCATGTTTTAATTAAGTAAGACTATCTTAATCATTCAATATGTCTTGTTGTGTGATTCTTATCTGTTCTTACTTTATCTTTAACGTGCTTGGCTAATCCTTCTATTGTGTTTATTTATGATTGTATGAAACCTAGGATGTAGATCTTAGTGGTGTTGCTTCTTGTGATGAATATGCATGTTAGGTCTTAGAAAACCAGCTTTTGTCTGTATCGCTGTTGATATGTCTAGAAAAACATGATTGTGTAGAAAGGATACCATCGGGTAATAGTCTTCATACTACTTTGCCCCTTATATGGTTGATCCACTACTAATATATTTCAAATGCATTTAATATACTTTTAGGGGCCTTGTAATAGTCTTCATACTACCTTACTTGTGCGTTGCCTTAATGAAATATTAAATAGACGGCGGGTTCGTGTAATTCGTTCATGACTTAGGAAATAATTACATAGATCATCACAAGCATGACAAAGCAACAACACTAAGAGAAGCAATCTAGGGAGTAATACATGATTAAATAAACACAATCTTTTATTATATTGTTATCACCAGTAGCTTAGTTTAATAGCTAAAACCAAAACCACCTCTCAAATATATGATTTTACCTGCTTTCATAAAATACAAAAACACAAAAAGAATCTTCTCTCAACCCTTAAAATTTTGTTAGACCGCGATCAAGCCTTCCCAACCTATTCCGCTAGAAAATGATAACAACCCCCGAGTCTTGCCTATACTACACTACAATAGTTAGGTGCACTGCCTAGGGAGTTGTAAAACATCTTGTAGAAGTCCCTTACGACAAACGCAACAAGTTTTTGGCGTTGTTGCATGGAGAATAGTTAGGTTTTGATCATAGTTTAGCTTAGTTCTACTTGCTTGAATCCTTTCATGCTAGATTTAATTTCCACATATTAGCATTCTTGTAGTCTATCTGTTCTTTGTGTTATCTGTTTCATAACCTATTCTTGTCAACCACCATGGGAGACGAGAATCTTATTCGTACTCTTGGAGACTACTCTAAACCTAGCCATGAGGGCTATAGGAATATCATCGAGCTCCTCGTATGGAACAACGTGGTACCTTTTCGATCCGACACCATCCGGTTGGTGCAAAATGGATGCTCATTTCACGGACTTTGGTCCGAAGATCCAAACCAACACCTCAAGGATTTCCTAAAAGTAGTGGACTCACTTAACCTTGACTATGAAAATAGGGAAAGAGCGCGCCCGTGTTTATTTCAATTTTCCCTTCGCGATCAAGCTAACAATTGGCTTGAACGTCTTCCAGCATGATCCATCACCACATGGGAGGATCTTACTACCCGATTCCTTGCTCAATTCTTTCCACCGGGAAGGACCGCAAAACTCCGCAATGATATCCTGATGTTCCAACAACATCATGGAGAATCTCTGTCCGAAGCATGGACTCGTCTTAAGGACTTACTCCAAAAAGTCCCTCATCATGGCATCAATCGTTGGCTTCAAATCCAAATTTTTTATGATCATGTCTCCTTTCATTTTAAGTGCGAGATTGACCATGCCGCCGGCGGAAAACTCGGCAATAAAAATGCCGACGAATCTTGGGAAATCATTGAGAACCTCGCTCTCTACGACCATGAGGGTTGGAATGACATGAAAGAATTTGTCAAACCGGTCAAGGCTATTTCTACACCTCAAGGCATCTCAAAAAGGCCTGACCGAAGACTTCTTGAGCTCGAAGACCAGATTAAATTCTTACTAAAGGGATCGCGACCAACCCCTAGGAGCTCAACACACATCCCTCATGCTTATGCTAATGCAGTCCATTCCAAACCTCGCCCGCAAAGCCATAACGAGCCGTCTAAGCTGAATCCCTTTACTTTCCGTGAACATACATGTCCGAGCCCTCAACCCCAAGCATTAGGAACTACTTTTGAGGCTCGAATAAGGGACTACATGGCAGCACACTCCAAAAGAATGGAAAGATTTGAGAACGCCATTTTCAAGCAATGCGAGGAGATCAACGACAGAATGACTGAAATGTTTGAACTTTTCAAGGAACTCACGACCAGCAGAGCCCCTGAAAAAGTATTGATAAGGGAAGAAGCCAAATTCCCCGTCACCAAGAACGTAAACTCTATCTCTCTAGTAAAAGGATATGAAGAAAGGAGTGACAAGACGGATGAGACACTCGATAACACTGAAAAGCCTACCGTAATAGAAACGGAAATACCAGCGATGGAAGCCGAAAGGAGTAATGAAACTAAAAATAAACCGATAAAAAAGGCTAAAAGGAAAGAAGTGGAAGAAGTACTCAGTTCTCGGCCTGTTGAATATTATCTAAAGCATAGGATTAATGAAAGACTAATCGAGGGACTAGTCGATAATAATAGGTTCAATGACTCTCTGTCTAGGGCCTAAGTTGGGAAGGTAAAAGGAAAGACATATAATGTGTTTCCTCGGAGGCCTGTTTATGAAGCAATCCTCAAAAAGAAAATAACAAAGAAGGAGGACGTCAGAGGGAATTTCGAAATACCTTGCAGCATAGGGGGCCTTAAGCACGTGAACGACCTCGTCGATCAAGGGTCCGATGTGAAGGTTATGCCCTACTCCACTTACATGAAACTTACCAACGAGATGCGTGCTGAGACAAACATTAGATTCTCACTAGCTAGCCACTCGTACATTTACCCTTTAGGAATTGTTGAGGACGTATTAGTTGAGGTCGCTGAACATGTATATACCGTAGATTTTGTGATTTTGGATATCAAAGAAAACAAAAAGAGACCTTTCATTTTAGGAACACCATTTATGACAACGGCCAAGGCCGCAATTAAGGTCAATAAAGGCACCATAACTCTAAGATCTAGAAAGAGTAAGATAAGTTTCCATATGGTACCTAATTCCCCTGGTATGCCCGAGAAAAGAGTCAAGAACGACATAGAGCCCATAGCCCTCACTATGACTGTGAATAGGCTAGTCTTGGAATGTGAAGAAAAGATAAAGCTTCACTTGGAAAGGGAGATGGAGTTCAACCAATGGAGGAGTAAAAATTTCAAAGGCAAGCATCCCAATCTTATTACAACCAAAGGAGGAATGGAAGATGAAGGAGAAGTCACGTAAAAACGTGTGACTTTAAGTCTAGCTACAAGACTCGTAAATAAAGAAAAGCGCTTTTTGGGAGGCAACCCAATATTTACTTTTATCGTATATTAGGAGTGTCTTATGTGTTTTAATTCTTTACTATTTGTTTTATCATGTTCGAATTCTATCTTATAATCATGCTTTGTATTGCTTTTAACCTCGTCTGAATTTCAATCAAAGGTATTTTGCAAACAATAAGTGTAGGGGAATTTATTTGGCTTTTGAGCCAAATTCAAACATGTTAAATGAATTGTTTAGATTAATTCGCGTCAGTTTCGAGTCATTTGAGTAAATTGTCAAATCTTAGGTTTTATGCAGCTATTTGTACAGGAATTAACTTATGGAATCAAGTGCTGGAAATTTTTCATCAAAAACAAAAATTTCATTTTCTCATAACGTGGAGACGGCGTCACGATTTACACGCCACGCCGTCACCACGACACCTGTGACGGGGTCAGGATTTTCCTGACGGCGTCAAACTCCTAGGTCCAGAAAACTTAAAGTTTTTAATTATTTTTGAAAATAAAACTTGCATAACATTTAAAATATGAAATCTTCTATTATAAACCTGCAAAACCGATAAGTTTGACAATTCTCTCATCCTATCTTTACTGCTTTATCGAGTCAAACCCTAAACTCATATTGTATATTTGTATATCACACATTTTATGCTTGGTATAGTTGTCTTTGTCTTTGATTACAAGTTATATTTGATGAGAAAAAGCTTGGAAACTCTTAGGAAGTTTCATTGGATGATTCTTGGATGACGATTTAACCAGTTATCGCATGTTTCTTCTCCAATATTGAGCAAACCAGGGGAGTACTAGCTTCTTTTCCTTGTTTTCTTTTCCTTTTATTCATTTTTACGGGTACTTTTATAGAACATTAGGGACAATGTTCAACTTAAGTGTAGGGGGAAAATAAGCCTTAGAAACTATTCTTTCATTTGCCATTTGCTTTGTCCTTAAAATGATGGGTAATATATCGAAACATAGCATAAGAGGTAATTTTGACCCAAATTTAAAATTTTTATGACACATACCGACGAAAACCAAGTATTAAGAGCATCTCATGGATATGAATTTATATTACTAGCACAAAAACCCTCAAATTCCACCCCCAAAATGTGAGGTTCGCCCTTAGATGTTATAACTTTAGCTTGTTCGAGTTAAGGAGTGAGCAATCATGTGTGTCTATTTCGTCATTACGGATGTGTATGTGTGGTTTTGTAGCCTTTTCTAGAACATTGGTATTGGTTACTTTAGATTTATGAGTGTACTAGTAGTATATTAAATTCTAGAACTTGTTTTTGTGATGCATCCCAAGACCGCATAGTAAGTATTAGGATTTGCTTGATAAGAGGCATTAGGATTAACCCATGTTTTAAACTTATAATTGTTATGATGGTCACACCGATCATATAACTATCCCACAGCCTTGCCATGCACTCAT